>WSFP011549956.1:0-11354 GCA_009831015.1 Picea engelmannii
GTCCTTTAGATGCTTGGATTTTTCTGCAGCATCATCGAGTTCTGGTACTTCTTCTTTGACAAATATTGCTAGGTCATTCTCTTCAAGGATCAGGCTGATCTTATACTTCCAGGAACAAAAGTTTTCAACACCTTATAGTTTGTCATCAAGCTTCGTGCTTGCAAACATCTTTTACCTGGAGCTAGGAAAATGACCAGAAAATGAAAATGCTCAAAATCAAATTCTGAACTTACTATGAGATTCTCTTGGCTGAGGCGAGTAGCCTGGTGTGCTTGGATATGAGAAAATTCAACTTTTACCCCTCCAAACTTGATTTGTGGATTTCTGGACTGGTGCTTCTGGTACTTTGTGAAACAAGGGTTTCAATTTCTGGGAGATCTATCCATTGAAAAGGTGCACTGAGAGTGCCAAAGTAATCCTTGGGGGAGGGAACACTTTTCTAGATGGTTTTAGGGTTGAAAAGCTTCACCATCAAAAAGCCCTAATTTGCGTGTATGAAAACAGTGACGTTTTTCACTCTTGTGAAGGATGCTTTCTTCAGCTTGTCTCTAAAACCATGTTAATGTTTAAACCATTATTATAGTTCTTTGCATTTCAATATATTACAATAGCATAATACAAGATCACTGAGAAATACACAATCACAAGAGACAAAACATTTATCCTAGGAACCCCTCTAGGGAAAGAAAACCCAACAAAACTTCCTTATTATAGATAGCCAATACAATGCCAAGAGATAACTCAAGCTAATACAGAAGATCCTCTTCCAAAGATGCACCTCTCTCTCTCTCTCTCTCTTCTCCAATAGAAACTCTGAAACTTGTCTCTCAATGAGTAAGTGAGGTGTGTCTAAGTGAGGCGCTAGCCTTCTTATTTATACTAATCTAGCACGTGTAAAGTGTCTCTTCACTGGCAGGGCCGAATTCTTAATCTGGGTGGTTATAACCACCTTTATTGTATTTCAAGGCCTCTTTGATATATTCTGGGGCCAAATTCTTCTTTTTCCTTTTACAATTACATTATGACCAATCCGCAAAAGGGGATTTGGTCCTTTTACAATAGCTGACATGATCAATCCATAATGGGGATTGATCCAATGAATAATATATCAAATAATAATAAGAATACTCTTTGTGGTTACATTATTTCAACACTTCCAATATGCATAATATGAAATGGTACTTGAGTTGTATATGCTCAGTCTTCGAATGGAAGGTTGAGTTATTTGCAAGATGATTGGAACTCTCACTATCACAATACAACCTGTTATTCTTATGCTTCTTTCCCAATTCCTCTATAAACCTCTGTAACCAAATAATTTCTTTACTAGCATATGT
Organism: Picea engelmannii; assembly: GCA_009831015.1. Taxonomy (NCBI): domain Eukaryota; kingdom Viridiplantae; phylum Streptophyta; class Pinopsida; order Pinales; family Pinaceae; genus Picea; species Picea engelmannii. The sequence continues at coordinate 1,338 of WSFP011549956.1, forward strand.
AGCAACAACATACTCTGCCTCTGTTGTTGAAAGTGCAACAACCTTTTGCATTTTCAAAATCCAACTTACTATTGTTCCACCTATAGTAAAAACATACCATGTGGTGCTCCTCCAGATTATTTTCAGCACGAGTGAATTTACTTATTCATTTCATGAGTCAACTGAGACAGACTCACTAGACAACAACTAAACATGTATTAAGATATATATGAGACACAATTGGATATGGCCTGAGATATGCCTCCAGAGTGAACTTGAGTTTGTAGGATATGTCAATTCAGATTGAGCAGAAAGTACAATGGACTGGAAGAGAACATCTGGTTGATGTTCTACCATGAAGTTTTCCATGGTTTGTTGATGCAGCAGGAAAAAAAATATTTATGGCCTTGAATACAACAAAAGCAGAGTATGTATCGTTGAGTGTGCAAAGAAGTATGGCTTCACAAGCTTCTGATATATTTACTTGATCATGAGATGGATCCTATGATGATAACGAGAGATGTGTGCAAATCTTTTTGAGAACCAAGTGTTTCATGATAGACCGAAACACAATGAGATGGAATATCCTTATATTAGAGATATGATGCAGAGGAAAATTGTACACATGCAATACCTTCCTACACATGAGAAGATTGCAGACATCTTCACAAAACTAACTTGGTGAAGAATACCTCCCTAGTTGAGAGGGAGTATTGATGAATCCATCCAAGACAAAATTCAAAGTACATCTGTGTGAGAATTGGCTTGATGAAGAATGCCTCCCTAGCTGAGAGGGAGTGTTGATGATTGTAGCTATGTGAGACATTCTCTAGCTTACAAAACTGTGATATGTGGATCATTGCAACCATGTGAAATATTCTCTAGCTTACAAACTTGAGAGAAATCCCCTGAAGAGGGTATGTGGTTCCTATTTGAGACAGATGTGGAATGTAGAGGTGACCTCCTCCATTTAGAGAGTTGATAAGAAATCTAGATGATTCTCCTAGGGGAAAGGCAATGTGTTGAGTTAGACATGCATGTGGCTGATCACAAGGTGAACGTGTGAAATCCCAAATTGTTGGGTGCATCATCATGAGAAAATAAATGAAGATGATGTATTAGCCTCCTCTGAGTAGAAGAGTTGACGAGAAACTCCAAATGACTCTCCTGTGTAATGCAGTGGAAAATAAGACCTGTTGAGTGGACGTGCCTATGGACGAGCATATGTGAACGTGTGAAGAAGTGGTTCTTCTGTGTAATGCAGTGAGCCAGAGATATGTACATCCCTATGCATGTGCTCCTAGTGGATGAGCACTAGTGGGTGTATCAGATCCCTTTCTATATTGTTCAAGAGACAGACCCGCCTGTAACCCTAATTGTAATGTAAAGGGTATAGGTCGACCCCACCTTAATGTGACTGGTAATTGATGTTGAAGATAATTAATTTGGTTAATATTAGTTATATTATAAGCTAGTGAGGTCGGCCTTGTTGTGCCAATAGACACTTTTGTTTATAGGTTCAAGTTAGTATAAGTAAAGGTAAATTCCCCATTGAGGAAAAATATCTTTCATGTGAGTTTGGAAAATTAAGCAAGTACATCTTCTTGGTAAAAGTGCACACCTCTCTTGGGTGCTAGTCTTCTAGGGTTTGAGGACCCTCTTGTGTGCTAGGTTTTATCTTGGTGGTGAAGGTATTTCTATTGAATAATATAACAAAGGATTTTGCTGGGTTTTCTTCCCTTGTGGAGAAGGGTTTCCCATGATACTTCTTGTGCATGGTTCTTCTTCTTGTGATCTTGGTTGCTGCAACATTTATGGTTATGGTTAAATGCTAAAAATGGAATGATCTTCATCCTTAACCTTAACTATTGAAAAATCAACATATTAGGCCCATTTGAATGCGTTTTTCCAGCTCATGTGTGATAGAATCAATGAATTGATCCATGGTAGGCATCTTCAAATTTGTTCCCATGAGATACCTGCTTGAATGGAAAGTGGAAACATAGACAACATATTCTGGTCCTAGCTTGGCCAATATTGTTAGAAAAAGTTGGCCCACTTGTTTAGACTTATCAATACCACAAGATTCTAAGCTCAATATCAAATATTTAAACTTAGTAAATAAATATTGTATCTTAAATATTGTATATTATCAAAACTTTTAGGATCCAAAGTTTTCAACTCTACCTCAAGCATATGACCTCTCATCTGATCTTTCTTTCCAAAAAACCTTTCCAAGGTGGTCCAGATCTTGTTTGGAGTCTTACATGCGGCAAAATGAAACCATAGATCAGTTGAAATCAATTAAAGAATAAGTCATGTGGCTTCATCCTTTCGGTTCACCCATGTCATCTTCTTAATTGTTGATGTAGGTTATGTTTTTGTCTCCGTCGTCAAGTTGTGCAGTCATTTCCTTCTGAGTTGGAATTCTTCCTTGGGATTCCAATCAAAATAATTGTATGGTGGGAGGATTACCACAAATTTTGATTGTATAATATGTTTCCTATCCATATCTCCCACTTTTTATGAGAACCCTAAAAATTTACTCTCAATCTGCAAGTGAAAAACTAAGAAATCACTACAAAAAGGGCACTTTAAGTGAAAATTCGTAGCAATTTTAGGAGACGAACTTCAAACTTACTTTATGAGAAAACGGTGAGGAATCTCGCCAAATGTTTGAAACCCCACTTGAAGAATGGGTCAATTTACTTCCCACGTGAGTCATTTCCTCAAAAATTTAATATTTTTGGAGAAATCACTAAAGAAAGGTACGACCACAGATTCATATAAGTTTCAGGAGGTGATCATACGACTTACTTTTTGAGCGAATGGTGAAGAATTTCACCAAATGGATGAAACTCCACTTGCAGAAAAACTCCAAAGAATAAGGAAAACTCCAATTTTCCTTATTCTTTGGCTTGGTTGGCTTGCTCCAAGCAGCATAGCTCTGATACCATGTCAATGTGTCATCGAAACCTACATAGTATATCTAGATAAAGAAAGTACTGTTACCCATGATTTTGGTCATCATGATGGTGTATTGATGATGGTGTACTCAGGCTCCTCATAATAACTTTCTCCTGAGAAAAGTGAAATTCATCTCTTCCCAGAAAACTTACTTTTGAAGAGAGTTCATAGGTTGCCAATATACTAGGGTGCGAGAATGACCCATTCTCGCAGGCTGCCTTAAGCTAGGGTGTGAACTTCTCACACTGTGCTACATAGCTAGGGTGCGAACTTGCTCTAAATCTTGGAAAAAGATGAATTCTCGATGGTTCTAGAAGGGAATCTTCTAGAATAATGGGTTGGCATTCGAATGGTTATCGTTGTACTGGATTCGCTGATATTGTGGAATCATTCTTATCCAAGTAACCATCTCATTCTCTCCTATATATTGATGGAATTCTCATGGAAAAGGTTAAGAAAGATTCATTGGAGAATTAGTGAAAGAATTGTGTGAAGGAATTAGCTTGAACAGGAGCTTAGAGACTCTAGCAAGTCTATCAAGAGGATTTGATCTTCTTCATACAAGGATCGAGCAAGTGTGTGTGTGTTGGAGCCAAGAGCCACCGAAAGGAAGCTTGCAACATCAAGGCGATCAGGTTGTGATATTCTACTTTCAATTAATATGATACAGTGGCATGTCCTTTTCCCATAGTCATTCTCACTTTATTGTGTAATTCCTTGATCATACACATAAGTTGACAGTTGAATATATTTTGCTATCTTCACTTTGGTTGGTTTGTGTTGTCTTGGTATTGACCTCATGAGAGCACCGAAGTGAAGCGGGAGCAACAGAGACCCTAGGAAGCAATTCAAAGGTATGTTACTTGTTCCTTCCTACTAGCTAATTCAATGGTCAAAACTTAGGGAAAGAGTCATGTCCTGTCCTGTCCTATTTTGTTCTAGATCCAGGTGGATCTAGGGAGATCAGTTAGTGTCTGCACCTACCGATTAGTCCGATAAAAAAATTGGTGACTCCGCTGGGGAAATAACCCGTTTTCTTTGTGGTTTTTGGGATTTTTCCTTAGCCATTTGCTTTTTCCTTACCTTTCTCCATTCATATCAATCTCTGAGTCTTCAGGATGCCCTGATAGACCCTTTGGGTCCAAAGGCCTCTTCAAATTTTGTGTCTTTTTCCAAAAATTTGATTAGTTTCAGACATTCTCGCACTGCACTCCACAATGGCCTGCGAGAATATATTGAGTTCGCACCCTGCTTTTAGGTTCAGTGTGAGGTTCTCGCACTCTACTCAAAGCTCACCTGCAAGAATGACCTATTCTCTCACTGTGTAATACTGCTAGCCTGCGAACCCTCTTTTTCAAAATTTTGGATTTGACTTTTTGCATCTTCAACTGCCCAGATCAGTATAGGTGCTTAACAAGAGTTTTTTGGACCATTGGTTGATGTTTTCTTGTCTTCGTTCTTGTGAACGAATAGTCTTAGGAAATCAAGACTCTTCCTGTCCATTTTTCTTGACTTTTCTCTGCAAAGATATACTCTCTGATTTTGGAATCTGAGTGTGCTTGGTTGGTTAAGAATCGGTGATCGATTGAAAGTTGAGTTTCGTTGTATTTATCATTTGCTCATTATTTGATAGATCTTTTTTCTCATGCAATTGAAAAGGCTAGTTTGGTTTGCTTGTTATTTTTGTTTCCATTGAAAGATTGGTTTGGGTTTTTATCTATTGCTTGTTCATTTTTTTTTGATTTTCTTCACTGTCACCATATGGTGTAGGTCCTTTTTGAAAAGTGAACAACATTTTTTTTTTCAAAAGAATTTTCGTTTTCGAAAGTATTGAAAATCAATTGTTGAAATTATTGAAAAACAAAAACAATAGAGAATTGTTATTGATGCATGATTTGTTGCAATTGCATTTTAAAGGAAATTGTGTATTGTAGTTCAAGGTTGATCTAAAAACTCCTCTTTCCCTCCCGTACATAGGATTCATTGAACGAAAATTGATATATTTCATTCTTATCCATGCATCATTGGGTCAGAGTCTTATACAACATCAGTTTCATCTCTGATTCCTTTGAGTAACAACAACCCTTAATAACACTGCGCAATTGTAAAATTTAACTAGTAACTCTTTTCTAGGGCTCTATTACACCAACATTTAGCTAGGCTAGCACTTTGGAATAGGCAGAGAGATACACTCTCCAAAGCACAAAACACACAATAACATCTTTTGTTAAGGAGTGTTAAATTCCATTTACAACATCTTGTCCTGGGAAGCCCTTCTCACACAAGGGTCAAACACGAGGTCGCATTGATATTGACAAAGTTACTTATCCTGCTTTGTTGATATCAGTGTAGAGATTGCACGTATTATGGGGATCACTTGGAGCTATACCCACAATGATGAGTGGAAGCCTTTTGAGTTGATTTTGGGCTAGATACCCTGCCCTTGCATGTGGATCGGACTGTCGACTGTCCCCCCAGGATTTATTGGTGTTGGTGGTAACCTTAGTGGCCTATCTTTCTAGATTCTTACACAAAGTGATTGTGAAGGGGAAAGTCTTCACGGTACCTGGAATTGACGTTGGCCAAACTCACTCGGGCTCCTTGGAGGGTATACCCACGATTATGTGTGGGAGCTTGCACCAGGGTGTAAGTTCGTTAAGCAGGTCGTCAGCGTAACTTTTCCACCCTAGCCTTGCCCCTTCTCGTCTCGTTGTTGTGATGTTGGATTTCATCACCAACTAGTGGCTTCGGAATTAGAAGGTCTTGTTTGCTTGGTATTGTTTCCTAGATTTTCTTTACTAGCGTGTGCTCTTTGTTTACCAAAGTTGACTATACGATTTTCTTCATAAGTTTTCACTCATTTACAATACCTCCTCCACGTCATTAACATAGAATGCATGGTTTATCTCCAGAGCATCTGGAAGGTTCTCAACCCTTGCCTACAAGTTCACTTGAGGGCTCTCCTCAGTGGAGTGAAGTCCCAGACATCACCACGCCACAAGTGGAACGAACTGACTCTCTCGAACATTTTCGAATCACTAATACTCGAGAGGAATTTTGACTTCACCCTGATTCTGAGCGACCGTTTATGTGACTGAATTCTTCTAGAGACTTAGTTGTTACGTCTTCTGGATCACCGGTTGGACCCTTTCCAGGCATTGAAGGCCAAGATCTTTTTTGGTCTACGGGTGTTTTTCGATGGGACTTTTTTGGTCCAGGTACACCTATGATTTCTGAAATCAACCCACGTGTGATTTCTGAAATCTCTATCCCAGAGACAGTACCGTTTACAACCACCTATTACTTTCCTGGTATCGAAATGGCCCATCATACAAATACTATGAGTGTTCACACCAGGATTACCGCGGTTAGTCTCACTCCCATCAGCACACCGTGAATGCCCAATGTCACCCCAACACTACCCCCTGTATACTGTGCATTGAATGCTTCCATTCCCACTCCTATGCAAACCCCATCCGACTCTCCTAGTGGTCCTTCTTCTTTTGGGCACTCTCTTCCCAGTTTTATTTCGACACTCCCTCAATTTTCTTTTGGAGGACCTCTCTCGTCCTCCATTGGCAGTCTTAATCCTAGTGGAACTATTCCGTCATTCACACCGACTTAGCAGATTCCCATCGGTGGACAATTTCACCAAGGTGGTATGACTCAACCCCCTCTTAGCAGGCAAATTCCTATTGGAACGCAAATCCCAATTGGAACACAACCCCCAATTGGAACGCTACCCCCAATTGGAACACCACCTTTGATGGGAGGACCGACCCCACCTTATGGAAAAAACATACCTCCATCCTTGGCCGAGTATTGGAATCATTTGATACAACATCCTCCTCAATCGACTGGGGGGCAACAATTTCCATTTGCATCTGTGATACCCCCTAGTATGGGATAACCATATCCGGGTACAGTTAATCCCATTTTGGGGGTCGAATGCTCAAACTCACATTCTTGTTCCATGATACAATCCCATGAGCTACTATCCTCTCCAACCACCACTGAATCTGCCTGGGTCTTCACATTATATGCAGACTGCTTATGGTCCTACTGGTTTTCCGACAGGGCTTCCCCCCCAAATCCACCAGTACCCGTAGGTGAATCGACAGTTACCCTTTTTGGCCACTTTGGATCTTCCAGAGTTTTCAAGGATTTTAAATGATCCAATTCGTCACTCTCCCCAATGACCTGCTATACCAGCCAAGCTACCATCAAACATTCCTAAATTCGATGACAAAGCGGGAGAGGACCCAAACAATCACGTTATGACTTTTCACCTCTGGTGTTCATCCAACTCATTGATGGATGACTCTATTCGTTTACGTATTTTTCAATGAACCCTCACAGGTTCTGCTACGAAGTGGTATATAGAATTGCCACGAGGTTTCTTCTCTAACTTCAACACCCTAGCTATGGCTTTCCTCACACACTACCAGTTACCAATTCGTTATGAAACGGGGATCGAGATTTTGAGTTCTTTGAAACAAAACAAAGCCACTCATATATCCGATCACATTCATGAGTGGCGATGGAGGCGTAGTCTCATTAAACTTGAACTCCCTAATCAGTTGCTGACAGAATGGTTCACAAAATCATTTGTGAACGACATCGGTTGTGACATCGCCATGGGTGGAGTAGTCAAGAAATAATAGGCCATAAGTCGTGCTCAATGCCTTGACCTCATTTACTCACAAACGGGTACCCTTTACGATTTACTCCCTGACTTACCTCGCCCTTCCACTTCCGCCACTTCAACTACTCCAGCTGCTTTGCATGTAGCTGACAGTGTGATTGGCACTTTCTAGGCCCAACCACAAACCGCCTCAAGCACCAACCCCAAACCTGCTTCTAATGTTCAAAATGATCCGTCTCCTACCCCTCCCACCGACAAGACTTCTGAGGTAAATGCAGTTCAATCTACCCCAGCCAACAAAAACAAATCTAAAAAGGGAAGAGGTAAGAATAAGGAGGAAAAAAATACTTCTCAAGCAGAGAGAACCAAAACTACACCTGGTGACGATCGGGATAAGCGCAAACCTCGATACCCTTGTCTTATCTGTGGTGATGATCACTACACGAAGGATTGTCCATGACGTGCCGAGGTCACTAAGTTCCTAAAAGGGGCTCCAAAACCACCTGCTCCGACCATTTTGTCCCAACCCTTCTCGTCTCAACAACAAGCTCAGTTGGTCATTCATGACCAACCCTCATATTCTATTACATCCTATGTATTGATGTGTACTGGTGATTCCAAGAAAAGCAACGTTGCACTCACCACTCGTGCCAAATATTATTCTCCCTCTAAAGAGAAGGTTGATGATCTACCTCCCTCCTTGGTACAACCCTCTCCCGCGACTCCACCTACCAACGGTCCTCTTCATCTCGAACGACCAAGCCTCAACACAGTTCTTCGACCCCCCCCAAAGGGTGTCGTTCAGAAATCGAATTTCAATCCTCATGATCGTGCTGCCCAGAACTACAGCATTGTTGAATATCTGGCCCAAGCACCTTCTGCGATGTCAGCCCTCGAAGTCCTTCAAATTTGTCCTATGCAACGGAAGGCATTGTTGAAAGCTATCGGTGGAATTGATCCGACGGATATGAATTTAATAATTTTTGACTTGGAAGATCACATTCCAAGGTTACCCCCTCAAGTCGCGTTCCAAATCCAAGTGATTGTCTTTGAAAAAAACATTTGCCGAACCGTTATCAATGAGGGTGCCTCAACATGTGTCATGTCTCTTTCTTGTTGGAAAGCCATTAGCGCTCCCCCTTTGAACGAATCCCAGAAAACTCTTAAAGCTTTCAATGGCTCTGGTTTTAAGCCCTACGGTGTCCTTCCTTCATTGCCCATCGCATTAGAAGGAAAAACTGTTTAAGTCAAAGTGGAAGTCTTTGACACTCCCCTTGATTACAATCTTCTGCTTGGATGCAACTAGATCGATTCCATGTGTGCAATTGTGTCGACCCTTTTTTGATTGGTACGTTTCCCACATCAAGGAAAGGTCATCACCGTTGACCAACTAGCCTTCTTTAATTCCGATACCCGTACTAGAAACGTACTGTTTATCACTAAAACTCCACCGGGTTATGAGAATGTTGGTGTAGGCCTTCTCAAGGACTCTTCATTAATGGGTACTTTCCCCATTCCACCACCCAATGTTTCATGCTCATCTGTTGCTTCAATTAACAAGATCTCATCCTTGATTCACGAACTTCCTACGTCTCATGACCCATGGATAGTACCTAACCCTGGAGATCATCTTCATTATGACGATGAAATGTTGTTAAGTCTGGTCGAATCCGCCTATCAGGCCATTCAATCGACAATGCCTTCTACCCCCTCTCTTGGTGAGTTCTCTCCAAATCCTTTCTGTGTCATTTTTCCCACAGATGAGATGATCATGTTTGTCATGGAAGACACCCCTTGGGATGATGGACATCATCGTTCCATCCTCTTTCTGGAGCAACATACCATTGAGAACTACCAATGGATCTCAACCCCATCGACCGTTGTTGTCATCTCCACCGTTCCCAACCGTTGTTGTCATCTCCACCATTCCCGAGTCCACACACGATTTCTTTTCTGAAGGGAACTTAAGCAATATCTTGCCCACTATTCCCCTCGACATATCTGTCAAACCAGGGATTGTCGAAAATGTCCATATCGGAGCTTCGTGTTCTTTGGACAAAATCGTCACCTACACATCCCTTTTCAAAGAGTTTCATGACATCTTCGGTTGGAGCTACGAAGAAATGTCGGGTATCGACTTTGATATTGTGATACATGAGATCAAGACATACCCCAACGCAAAACCCGTCCAACAATGCCTTCATCCAGTTCACCCACGTAAAGCGGCTGCTATCAAGCTCGAAGTCGAGAAACTTCTTAAAGACGTCTTTATTTATCCAGTGTCTCTCACAGACTGGGCTTCCAATCTTGTCCCGATCGACAAGAAATAGGGCACAATTCATGTATGCGTTGATTATAGGGATATCAACAAGACTTGTCCAAAAGACAACTTTCCTACCCCCTTCGTCGATCCGATTGTCGACGAT
>WSFP011549960.1:0-11354 GCA_009831015.1 Picea engelmannii
GAGTGAAAGACTCGCTAGAATGGTGGCATCTTATCTCTAAGAAGAGATGTGATGGCTACGCTCATTCACCATAAGATGATTGTTAAAATTAGGCTCCAAAGGCCCTTTTAACATAAAGAAAATCCAAAACCCTAACCCTGGAATATTAAAAGCCAACAACTTTGTGGACCTCGTTTTGGGTAGTTTGGTGTATCAACTTCCCCGGGTCATTACTTTAACATACGATCCCTGTTTGGGGCACATGATAGCTCATTGGAAAGGTATCGACAAGTAGATTCATTTTGGGCTCTAAATTAGAACCTTTGGCTATCATTGAGGTACCCAATCATGAAAAAACATCATTTAGGCCTGAAAGTTTAGGAACCGAAAAATTGCTAAAAATAGTAAATTGCCAAAGAACTATTTTGAGCCAGTTGGGATAGGTGGGTGGTCACCAATATCCACATGGATCACTATAGACTCTATTTAATCAATTATATCTACAAAAAGCCACGCCCATGTTGGGGCTATGAGTCCACAAGGATGGACAAGCTCCTACAAGTCTAATATGTGCACTAGCTCCACTTGAAAGTCCCCTTCGTGCTCCACATGAAACACGCTCCAATAAATCACATGGTTAATATCAGCCACATGCTTCTTTAGTAAATAAATTATGAACTCTCATGGATGCAATAAATCCAAGCATGTATGCAAGCAATCCAAACATGTATGCAACAAGTCCTATCCTCTCTAAGACTTAAAATAGTCGATAATATATCACAACCAACTTTGGGAAACTTCCTAATTTCAATGAACTTATTTTTCCTTCACTTTCAAAAACACATGCTCCCTCACTTTAAATTTCCTATGTGATATGCCCTTGACTTCATAGCTCTTTTCCCTATATTGTGCAGTCTTTAAATTCTGCTTTATTCTTACCATCTACTTTTACATTTCTCTCAACAATTCTGGCCCAATAATAGCTCTTTTTGTTGGGTTATCCCAACTCAGTGGTGTGTTGCATTTTTTTTCCATACAAGGCTTCAAATGGTCTCATATTCAATGATGCTTGATACCCATTGTTATAAACAAGCTCAACCAAATGAAGATAGTTTTCCCACTTGAAAGGTTGATCCATTACATACTCTCTTATCATATCTTCAATTATTTGGTTGATCCTCTCTATCTTCCCATCTAATTTTGGATGAAAATTTGTGCTAAAATTCAGATTCATTCCAAATCCTTTGAATAACCCTTTCCAAAAATGGGAAGTGAACTTGGTATCTCTGTGAGATACAATTTCCTTAGTGACACCATATAGGCTAGAAATTTCTTTCATATAATTTCATGCAATGTTGGTTTCCTTATGAGTAATCTTGAATGGTATAAAATGTGTAGCCTTTGTAATTTTTTCCACCACCACGATGATGGAATCATGTTGTCTTTTTGTCTCGGTAAACTTAGTAATGAAATATATGGTAACAATGTCCCATTTCCCCTCAGGAATGGGAAAGGTTGTAGCAGTCCCACTGGATGTATATGCCCAACCTTAACCTTTTGACATTCCATGCATCTAGTAATAAAATCAACTACATTTTTCTTTATTCGAGGCCAATAATATTGGACTCTTACAGTTGCAATGGTTTTTTGGTATCCTGGATGTATATGGTGTGGCACATTTTGCATTTATTTTAAAATCAAAATTTTCAATTTTGGAGAATAAGGAACATAAACTTTGTTCTAGTACAAGGGAATTCCATCCTCTTCCATTTTTAAATCTTTATATCTCTACTATACATTACTCTATTGTAAGTTTTCTTTAATTTGTACATAATGTTGGTTTTGTTGGAAAGTTAGTTGTCATTGATGTCAACCATAGAAGAAGTCCAATCGATGGTTGTATTTGGAGAAGTCTCCAAAGTGGTCCCCTTATGGCATATATCTAAGAATGGACCTCATGGGAAGACGCTTTGAAGAAATCTACAAGAATCCCTAGAAATATGGTTAAGAAGCCCTAGAGGTGTGGTCATGAAGCTCAAAGTTGTTTGAAGAAACAAATTGAAGGAAACTTGAAATACATGTAACACATTCATAGATGGATAGTATTTTTCATGTCATTTCCAATGGTAGGTGGTATGTCACGTGGTTCCTCACGGTTGAGGAGATATTCCCTCTTGAAGATGGAAGCCCCGAAGTATGGTTAAGAAGCCCTAAACTGTTGTAACAAGAAGTGACAAGTCAGCCCCAAATTAATTAAAAGAAGAGAATTTGTTTCAAACAAGAAGTTACAAGTTGACCCCATTACAATAAATACTAAAATAAATATTAAGGATGGTGTTGGTAAAGTTGGCCTCAATGGAATAATCATTAAAAATTAAATCGAATTTTATTTGGGTCAATTTCGCGCTAAAAAGAGGGTGCCATATCTAGTATAAATAAGGCACCTAGGAGTTGATTTATTACATAAAATCAAGTGATTTTTATATGAAGTAACCAAGGAGATCTGAGGTGAATTTCAGAGGGAAGATGAAGTAAAAAAGGGTGAAATTCCAAGAGAAGATGAAGTCTTGTGATTATTTGTTCTAAGGTATGTTATTTAAAGGTTAGATTATCCTTTTTTTCTATAGCTTGTTTTCTATATGGATTCAAATACTTTAGGATATATTGAGAATACGTATCAAGGTACATGTGGTAAAAAAATCATCTTCTAGGTCATTGTATTTTTGAAGATACACTCTGCGGAATATAGGGTTTTTTACTAGTCCTGAAACTATTCTCAAACATGTGTTCTGGAAAAACAATCATAACTTCTTCATAGAGAATCCCAATTCTATGAGACAAATTGCATTGGAAAGAGTACAATTATTAGTATGTTGTGTGTGAGTTTCAGAACTAGATATCAAATATTTAGCGTGTGAGATGCTATACAAGTTCACTCTCCGTAATAGTCCATAATTCGGTAAGGTCTTCCATTTTCTCTATAACTCCTTTTCAGGGACGATTCAAGGAGTAAAAATTGGAGAAATTTCAGAGCAGATATTAAATAATATTTGGTACAAGTTTCATAGCTTTATTCATTATAGGTATGGAGTTATGCTTGTTGAAATTTAGGGATTGTGACTAATAAAAAAACTAGTCTCGCAAGACCGAGGTAAAGTTTGATGAATATGTTATTCTCTTGTTGTTGAAGTTAAGTGTAACGTACCCAGTCTCCCACTGAGTATATTTACCACCTTAAAAATTCTTGGATACCACAATGTAACGTCCCCATCCACCCCAGGTCGGGCCACATCACACAACCTCAACTTCAGGAGCACTAAGTCAACCAAACTGTAACATCCTCATCATACTATTGAGCAATGTTACTCTAAAATTTCACTACGTAGATTCAAATCTAACATAAGTCCGTGAAGTATCACTTGAAGTAACATGATAAGCCAAATATTTAGTCACTCCACCCAACTTATAATAACGGAAGAAACATTCCCTTTTCAAAACAACCTTAGAAAATGAAAGTAACTCAAATCATTGCACGCACATCCATTTAGGTGTAATGCTCCAACTAAAATTTCACTATGTGTAGAATCTAATTCTTGTTCACACACACAAATACCAACCTCTTGGTGTACACATGCTACCATCCTGCGCACTCGACCACTCAATCCTCTTCTCGACAATTCATAACCAAAATCACAAGGTTGACTTAATAGGAAAGACTAATGAAATTTTCCATATCCATGGACAACTACAAATATAGGCTAGAAGCACCATACTTACATGTGCAAGAAACATTAAACATAATAACAAAAAATACATGTATGCAACAACATACAACAATTAACCCATGTCAAACATAGATAAACAAGCACATAAAGAACACTTATATTTTATGAAAGTCACCAACTGTGGCCTTGACTTAGATGTTCCTCCCAACCATAGATGTTGTTTCTCACAATATTTCAGTAACAGGTCACCCCCAACCTGAGGCTCATCTCCACTAGGTAAAAATACTTATAAATACACCCTAAGGTCTAACTCTCAACATAATTGCTCAATCCTACGTGCCCTCTACTACAAATAGCCCACAGTCTGTCATTCCCCATGCATCTGTCACACCCAACGAAGTGTTCCCCTTATCTGCTCAAAATTCCTTCAGCTACCCCACTTTCCTTCCCAAGATTACCAATGACAGTTCAAACAGGAATTCTTCGAGCCCTGTGGCTAATTCTCAGTGCACCAAGGAACAACTCTCAACAATATTCTCACCTGGATAGTATTCTCACGAGTCTAAAAACCACTTCACAATATCCAATCTCTCACCTAGAGAGACTACTCACGGTCTGTCAACACGTCTCCTCGATAGTAACCCAAATTACAACCCCCCAACTCCTTATAAGCTTGTTTTTTGGGATAAGGTAATAATCATATTTTCCATACAATTCGACCCCCTTCTTCTCATGAGAGCCTACCACGTCAATTTGAATAATTTCTCCAATAATGGATAATGTTTGAAATACACTAAGGCCATAAATATATATTGCATGCATTCCACTTGACACTTGTCACCTTCAAAATTAGCTTTAAGCCTCTTGGTGAGTCGTTGCCTACCCTCGGGAAATTAGGATAAAAACATATCCACATTACACTTTTCTAGAAATATTATTAAAATATTCCCCCTTTTTCATTTTTCAGTGGATTCATCCCCCCATCTCTTTTCGTCTGAGTATGTATGCTCACAATGATGCAATATTATATTAATAATCATGATTATATTTACATGGAAAGACATGTTGGCCTATTTGTGTCCAGGCTCACCAACCTCATAGTCACACAGGCTCTTCGACCTCAAAAAGTAACCATTCATATATATAAATCAATTCTACACACCTCCAAATCATTACCGTGCACTTACCCAAGTGTGCACAACATATTGCAATGTGTGCACTTACCTAGCTATGCGAAATGCATAAAATGTGTGCACCCTGTCTTCGGTAACACTTCTCTAATGTGTGCAACATCAAAACTTAATTCCAATGGATCACCATCCTAAATGTTCATTATTTTACACTTGGTACCAATTGGCTCACCAGCCTATATGTACAATTACAAAGGGTTCTAGATTAGGGACATTGCATTCCTCTCCCCCTTATTTATTCATTGTCTTTAGTGCATCTTATACACATGTACATAAAAAAAATAAAAAAAATTCAAAAAGGTGAGGATACTCTGTTCACATAGCATCCTCATGCTCCCAGTTTGCATCCTAATTAGGGATGTACCAAGTCCATTGGAATTTTACCAAATCCATGACTCGATTCCGGAGCTATTTTATTTTTTGATCCAATATGAAAACCAATCGCACTTGAAATACTCCTTCTGGCTCCACCTAAATCACATTCCAATAAATAATATGATTAGCATCAAGTACATACTTCTTAAGCAATGACACATGGAAAAAATTATGAATGCACAAGGACGCAGTTAATGCAATCATATAAGTGATAGGACCAATCCTCTCTAGGATTTCAAATGGCCCACAATAGCGTGTTGCTAACTTAGAACACTTTCCCAACTTCAAGGAACTATGACTGGCCTTCACTTTCAGAAACATGTGATCACCCACTCCAAATTCCTTGTGGGTTCTTCCTTTATCTGTGTAGATTTTCTACCTATATTGGGAAGCCTTTAAATCCTACCTTATCTTTACCATTTTCTCTTCCATTTCCCAGAGTGTATCTTTCCCAAATACTGCACAGTCTGTTGGGTTGTCCCAACTCACAGGCGTGTTGCACTTTCTTCCATAAAGTGCTTCAAATGGGCTCATCTTTAAACATGTATGACACCCATTGTTGTAAGAAACATATACCAAATGGAGGTAGTCTTCACATTTTTATGGATTATCCATCACATACATCATGAGCATATCTTCAATCACCCGATTTACCCTCTCAGTTTGACCATCCGACTTAGAGTGATATGTCGTGTTGAAATTCAGATTTGTTCCAAATCCTTTGAATAGACCTTTCCAAAAGTTCAAGGTGAACTTGGAATCTCTATCAGACACAATTGTCTTAGGTACTCCATGCAACTTAGTAATTTCTCACATGAAAATATAAGCAATGTTGGATGCCTTTTTTGTTGACTTCACTGGAATAAAATGGGAAGATTTAGTAAGTTTTTCCACCGCTACCATAATAGAATAATATTGCTTAGTAGTTCTAGGAAAATTAGGTATAAAATACATCGTTATAACTTCCCACTTAGAAAACCAGTTGGATGTTTGTTTTTAGCCTTGACCTTCTGACATTCGAGACATCTCACAATAAAATCTACAACTTCCTTTTTCAAACCTGGCCAAAAGTATTTCTTCTTGACTAGGACAATTGTCTTTTGGTAACCTGGATGTCCCGCATAAGGAACCTTATGCATCTCTAGCAAAATTAGGATTTTCAACCAATGATCATTCGACACATATACTCTATGTCCATACATGAGGATCCCATCCTCTCTCAACTCATAACCTTCAAAATTTGGTTGCAACATACCTTGCTATAAATTCACACTTATATCCATATAGCGTAGATTTGATTTGGAAACTTCCAAAATTTTATCGCACAAATCTATCTGATACATGTTAATGGGTGTAGCATGCATCTCATGCATCCTCCTATTGAGTGCATCATCCACCTTATTTTATTTTCCTCTGATATGTTTTATGTCAAAGTCATACTCACTAAGAAACTCTAACCACCTACTTTGTCTCGCATTTAAACTTGGTTTTCAAAAAAAACACTTCAAACCACAATGGTATATTCTCAGCTCAAATCTCTTACCCATGAGATAATTCCACCGCATCTTCAAGGCATTCACTATGGCTACCAATTCCAATTCATGTGTAGCATAGAGCCTTTCATGATCTTTCAACTTCATTGACTCGTAGCACACCACATGTCCATTGTGACTTAGAGTTCCATCGATTCCTTCCTTACATGCATCCGTGCACACAATTTCTTTTGCATATGGATCAACTATCCTAAAAATTGTTGCACTTGTCAACAAACTCTTCAAGTTCTAAAAAATCCTTGCAAAATTTGTAGACCATACAAATCTCACACCTTTCTTTTGTAAGGATGTGATTGGATGTGAAATCTGTGAGAATCCTTCATTAAACCTTCTGTAATACCTTGTGAGTCCCATAAAGGATCTCACTTCTACGACATTTCTTGGTGTCAGCCATTCCTCAATGACTTTTATCTTCGTTGGGTCCACAACTATTCCTTCCTCTGAAATAATATTACCCAAATAGTGAATATGCCACTAATAAAATAAACACTTATTTAGATTTGCATAAAGTTGATGCTCCCTCAACACCTCCAACACCATCCTCAAGTTTCGCTCGTGCTCTTCTTCAGACTTTGAATAAATAAGAATGTCATCCAAAAATACAATGACAAACTTATCCAAGTGATTTATGAAAACTCCATTCATTAGACACATAAATACAGTTGGTGCATTCAAAAACCCAAATGGCACCACTATAAACTTGTAATGACCATACATTTTGTTGAAGGAAGTCTTAGTGGTGTATTCCTCTTTTATTCTCACTTGGTGATAACCATATTTGATATTTTTCTTTGAAAATATCCATGCACCTATCATTTGATCAAGCAAACCACCTATCCTTGGAAAGGGATACTTGTTCTTCAATGTTACCTTATTCAACTTCCTGAAGTCGATACACAGTCTCAACATACCATCCTTCTTCTTAACGAACAAAACTGGCGCACCCCAAGGTGACACACTTGGGTGTATATACCCCTTCTTCAAAATCTCTTCAAGTTTCATATGTAACTCCTTCAACTTTGGCTTACTCATCCTATAAGGATTCTTGGATACATGTGTTTCTCCCAGCATCAGATTTATAGAGAATTCAATATCTCGTTTCAGAGGAAATCCCGATATCTCTTTAAATACATCCTCAAACTCTTTCAACACTACGTAGTTTTCCGCACTTGGTACTTTATCCTTAGGTGCATCTTCCATGTGCATTATGAATACTTAACACCCTTTCCTGTAAATTTTATTCAACTGCAAAGCCAAAACTTCTTTGATAGTCACAACTCTTGGAATTCCTTGAACCGATCTCAAACTTCCTTGCTCATCCAGGCAAGTGAATGACTTATTATAACAGTCTAGGATAGCATGGTGCTCATCCAACCAATCCATATCAATGAGGAAATCATACGAACCCAAAGGTATAATATTCAAATCAGCCTTCGTGCACAATCCATTCATCTCCATTGGACATGCCTTAACCATATCATTAAGTTTCCTTTTTTCTCATGTAGCTAACTGCACCAACCACGGTTTTCCAAGCTTGCTTCCTGGAAAATGGAACCTCTCCACCATATTAGGATCTAGATAACTATGAATAGATCCAGAGTCAATTAAAATAGCAATATGTTGGTCATTAAACTTACCTTCCACCTCGATCATGTGTGGCTGAAACTCACCCTCCTTGTTATCCAGCGCGACATAAATCCTTGGAACATTTCTACACATGTCTTCCACTGTCACAACTTGTTGTGCATTATGTGAATTCATTTCTTTATCACCTCTTTAAGGGAAATCTCTATGCATATGATTTCTTCCACAACCCCAACACTGCATAGGTTGTTTCTAAGACTTTTTCCCTACTATTTCAACAGATCTAAGAATCTTGTTTTGTACTCATCTATTGTTATGCTCCCCAGCTTGAGTTCAAAGAACTCCTTCGTCTTCATGTCATAGTATTGCTTGGTTAAGAATTTATTTTGGAAATGCCTATTGAACTCTCTCTAAGTCATTTTCTTCTCATCAATGTGCTTCACTTTCACATATTGATCCCACCACATTGATTCTTTCCCCTTGAGCTAATAAATAACAATCCTCTCTTCTTCTTGCACATAATAGTTATGCAGCTGGAAATACTTGCTCATACTTAGTAACCAGGTCCCTACATATTCATCCTTTTTTTGCACACCATCAAAGGTAGGAGGCTTGATCTTATTCATTTCCCCCTATAGCTCATCCACCCCATTCCTTATCCTATGTTTTATGACAGGATATGGACTCTAACTACTGCACGCTTTCCTGAAAGAATACTTACCAACACTTCTTTCTTCTCTTCTTTTCTCATCATGAGACCCATGACTTCTTGATATACTCGTATCAATATCCTTATCCATCTTATTTTCTATCTTGTCCATACTTTGCATCAATTTGACATTGAAGTCATCTTGTTGCTCCTCAGATCTCATAAGCCTTTTGTTATCATACTTATAGTTCTTGACATATTCTTTCAATCCTTTTATGGTTTCTACCAAGTTCATGCGCTCCTCCTTAGATTATGTACCATCAACACCCAAACCAACATACATATCCCCAAATTCATCATCAGGACTATAAGTCCTCTACGAATATTCCATGCTTTTAACCTTCTACACTAACTCTGTCTTGCTCTATTCGCTGATAATTTTGAAAAATGTGTAGGCAATTAAGATTTGTTAGATGATTTCATCCAAAAACTACATGAAAACTCTACACCATCTTGTCATAATCCTTTCTTCAAATTTCTTGGATGATTTTAACATCCTCAATTCTAGTGGGCACACTTGCGCATCACTATATTTGTGAACATCAGAAATTTATACCATGGACCAATGGTTTCCCATGCAAATTAAACTATGCACTGTGTGGTATTAATTCTTAACGCACACATTTATTCATGTTAGTCTCTTGCCCATACACGTCCAGTGTTGAACCAATAGCTTTGATACCACTTTGTAACGTACCTAGTCTCCAAATGAGTAAAGTTACCACCTTACACATGCTCGGATACCACAATGTAACATCCCCAGCTACCCCAGGTTGGGGCACCTCACACAACCTCAACTTTAGGAGCACTAAGTCAACCAAATTGTAACATCCTCAACATATTATTGAGCAATGTTACTCTAAAATTTCACTGCATAGATTCAACTCTAACATAAGTCCGCACAATATCACTTGAAGTAGCATGCTCAACCCAAGATTTAGTCACACCACACAACTTATAACATAGAAAGAAAAATTCCATTTTCAAAACAACCTTGTGTAGCAGAAGTAACTCAAATCAATGCGCACTAGAACATATTGATCACAAAGAATAACTGCACACACATCCATCTAGGCGTCATGCACCAACTCAGATTTTACTATAAGTGGAATATAATTCTATGTCTGCACACACAAATTCCAACCTCTTGGTGTGCACAGGCTACCATCCTGCACACACAACCACTCAATCCTCTTCTTTATGATTCATAACCAAAATCACAAGGTTAACTTAACATGAAAGAGTAACCACATTTGGCATATCCATGCACAACTGAAAATACAGGCTACAAGCACCATACTTACATGTGCAAGCAACATTAAACAAAATAAAATAAAAATACTCATATGCAACAACATACAATAATTGACCCATTTCAAACATAGATAAACAAGCACATAAAGAACACTTATCTTTTATGAAATTCACCAAATATGGCCTTAACTAAGACGTTCCTCCCAGCCATAGATGATGTTTCTCATAATCTTTCAGCAACATGTCACCCTCAAACTAGGGCTCAACTCCACCAGGGAAAAATAATTCTAGAGACACCTTAAGGTCTGACTCTCAACATAATTTCTCAGTCCTAAGTGTTTGCTACTAAAAATATCCCATAGTCCCTCATTCCCCATGCACCTGTCATACCCAAGAAAGTGTGCCCCTTCTCTGCTCAACAATCCTTATGCTTCCCTACTTTCCTTCCTAGGGTTACTAACTACAGGTTGGACAGGAAGTCTTTGAGACCTATGACTAATGCTCAGTGCACTAAGGAACAACTCTCAGCAATATTCTCACCTAGAGAGTATGATCAAAGGTCTGACCACCACTTCACAACAACCAGTCTCTCACCCAGAGAGATTGCTCATGGTGTATCAACCCATCTCCTTGACAATAACCCAGATTACATCCCCCAACTCCTTACAAGATTCTCTGTGTAGATAAGGTAATAATCGTATTTTACATATGGTCTGACCCCCTTCTTCTCACGAGATCCTACCACATCAATCTGAATAATTTATCCAATAACGTGCAATGCCTGAAATACACTAAGGAAAACAATATATATTGCATTCCTTCCACTTGATACTTGTCACCTTCAAAAGTATATTTAAGCCTCTTGGTGACTCATTACCTAACCTCCAGAACTTAAAACAAAAACATATACGCATTACACTTTTTCGGAAATATTATTAAAATATTCCCCCTTTTTCCCTTTTTCGATGGAGTCAGCCCCCCATCT
>ML904149.1:3103-14457 GCA_009831015.1 Picea engelmannii
TTTTTATTTGTTATTCTTGTCTGTGTTGTATTGGTATTCTGGCAATGGAAAAACAATTTGATTTCATGTCTGCATTTTTGTATTGGTATCCTAGAATGGAAAAATGTTTTTATTTTCTATTCTTGTTTGCGTTGTATTGGTATTCTGGAAATGGAAAAATGATTTGATTCCTTGTTTTCATTTTTATATTGGTATCCTGGAAATGGAAAAACATTTTTTTTGTGATATTCATGTCTACATTGTATTGGTATCCTAGCAATGTAAAAACAAAATCATTTCCCTGTTTTCATTTTTATAATTGGTATATTGGTAAGGGAAGGGAATTTTGGTCATTCATGTATGTGTTTGCATTTTCCATCCAAGCAATGAAAAAGGGAAACCACGATTTTTCCATTTAATGTGTCTGAGATTTCCGTTGAAATGCCCACGTTTTTTCTTTTTAACGTTGACAGAGATTGCTGTTGAAATGCCCATGTTTTTGCTTTTAAAAGATGACTGAGATTGATGTTTAAATGCCGACAATTTTTATTTTAAAATAATACCGAGATTGTTGTTTAAATGCCCACGATTTTTCTTTTAAATTGAGACTGAGATTGTTGTTTAAATGCCCACGGTTTTTCTTTTAAAATGAGACTGAGATTGTTGTTTAAATGCCCATGATTTTGATTTTAAAATGAGACCGATATTGTTGTTTAAATGCCAAAAATTTTCCTATTAAATGTGACTGAGTTTGATGTAAATAACCACAGATTTGCCCAAAAGAAAAATTGACTGAGTTCATTGTTGAAGGGACACAAATTTGTTATTTAGATTGTTGACTATGTTGATTGTTGAATGAACACGAGTTGATCCTTCTGCATTTTGTATTGTCTTCTTATTCTCCTTCAATTTGAGTGTACCCGTCCATCTCACTACCAAACAATAATTGATATAGCCATTTTATTGGTCATATTAATAATTGTCGGGCTAATTTCTACAACAAAGTCAAAGGGCAATAGTTTCCTTCTTAATATTAATTGTCACAACGATGTCAATTGATAGAGTGATGTTAACAGTCAATAGTTCACTTCTTAATGTTATAGACAACTAGCTATTTTTGGTACGGATATCTTAGGTAGACGGCATGTGTAATTTAATTGATTACAAGTGTGATATTGTAGCATTTTACATTGATGTGGATAATGTAGTTATATATTGTCATTTGATAGTTAGATGGTAATTTCAGGGATTACTTAAAATTACCCTTTTAGATGGTGATTAATGGTTAAATAAGTTTAGGAGTATTGACCAAAGTGTAGATTAATCTTTCTAAATTAAATTGTAGTTAATGATTAAATCATAATGCAACATTGTTGAACTGATTTATAATTGAGGTTATTTTGATTGAAATTAATGCTATGTGATGTTATTTAGATTAAAAGTAACAACTATGGTGTAAAGTAGAATGGCCAATTGGATTGTATTAATTTTTAATCAGTTGATAAGTTAAAGACTAAATTATAATTTAGACTTGCTAAATTTCGATGGATACTCAATGTCAAAAACAATTTGTAACTGTTGACTAGTTTAGACTTGATGAATGGGTCTGGTGTTTGATGAAGCCATGACTTGGGATCACTACAACTTTAATTGATATGATTGATTATAATGTTGCTAATTAAGTTGACTTGTTCTCATGTAGGTAATCATGGTTAGAGGATGCCACAGAGGTAGACGATGGGGTGAAATGGGAGGAGGCTCGACGCCTCCAGTAGAATCCACGCCTAAGGGGTCTAACCTCTAGGGAGACGAATAGGTTGTCGGGTAGGTGCAGATAGAAGTAGGTGATGTGGTCGGAAATATGAGATATTTTCAATGCATGTCTAAGGCACTGAGCAACCATTTGGAAAGAGATGAGGACAAAGCAACGAAACCCCCTGAGGATCCACCATGCGCTCCGATCGGTGCTGGTAGCATTCACCGTGATCTCGAGAAGGTCAAATTTCAAGAGTTATTTGGTGCCCCGAATGACGCAGTCGCCGATGCATGGTTGAAGAAAATGCAGATGTTCTTTGCACTTCGCAACTATACCTCCAACATGAAGGTCTACATGGTGGTCTTTCAACTTAAGGGGAGCACTCTTCTATGGTGGAAGATGCTCCTACCACAACTGAACATGGTCTTCGAAAACATGTCATGGGAATTATTCAAGGAATGGTTTTGAGAGAGGTACCTATCAGAGTAATTCATTGAGCGTCATCTCATCGAGTTCAATGCCCTATGATAGGGTGGCCATACGGTGCTCGAGTATGAGGCCTATTTTATGGAGTTGCATCGGTATGCTCCGTAACTTAATACTGAGAAAAATAAGGTCAACAGGTTCATGTTCGGCCTTATTGGCACCTTACATTGAAATATTAGGATTCGGATGCCTCAAACCTTGCATGATTCCATCCAGAAGGCCCTCATAGCAGAGGAGGAGCTTATCACTGTGGGTCAGAGCAGCACTCCAACGAGACCAGAAGGGTAGGTGTCATATGGTTCACAGTAGCATCATACACCAACTAGACATACGTCGTGATATCGTCCATTCCAGAGGGGATCTACTTTCACTACACCTCAGAGTTCGACGACTCAACAACGAACACCTTATCAGGGACCACAACATCGATAACAACGACGACCGCAATAGTAGTAGTTTAGGCCTGTTCCATAGAACAGACTAGGATTCTAGGCCAATGGGCTGTCATCTTCTACTTCGGGTACTAGGAGTACTGGACCGAAGAAGGGGTGTTGGATGTGTGGGGAGCCACACTACTAGTGTGGCTGCTCAATGGAGAGGAATAGAGCATTTGGATCAGTTGGACCCACTACCATGGGACATATGAGCAAGGTCCATCGGATTCATGCAGAAGTGAATAACCGCTAGGCCGAGAACCAGTCGATTGTGCTTGAGACATCAAGTATCGTCGCTGAATAGACGCTTAGTATTTTGATAGATCTCGGTGCTACCGAGGGTTTCATTTTGGGTGAAGCGCTAAAAAGGATTAAGGTAAAGGTAGTCGAACAAGATGAGTTTATCTTCGTAGAGATGGCTTCAGGAGCCAAACAAAAGGTTGGAGGAAAGGTTACGGGATGTACCCTTGACCTGGGAGAGTTTTTCACCAGGGAAAACCTGCACGTCATGATCTTAGGATCTTATGATGTTGTGATTGGTATGGACTGGTTGGAATCGCATGAGGCGATACTCAACTGTAAGACGAAATGGTTGAGCTTGGTCAATGATGAGGGATAGAGACGTGTGATTATAGGTCAGAACTAGGGAGTTTCCTTGAGGTTCATCTCTTCCTTCCAGCTACAAAAGAGCATACACAAGGGGTGAAATCTTTATGCGATCCTTGCGTTAAACAGGAAGGGAGTAGTGGAAGGTCTAGAATACCTTCTGGTGGTGAGAGAGTTTGTAGACATATTTCTGGAGGAGTTACCTGGGATGCCACTGGAGAGGGAATTGTAGTTTACTATAGACCTAAAACCGGGGACTGAACCGATAGTTAGAACGCCTTATCAGATGTCGACCCTAGAGTTACAGGAGTTGAGAATGCAACTGAAAGAATTGTTGGAACTGGGACTGATACGTCCAAGTGTGTCACTATGGGGTGCACCTGTTATTTTCATACGAAATAAGGATAGGTCGTGGAGGCTTTGGATTGACTACCGTTAGTTGAACAAGGAAATGATCAAGAATCAATATCCATTGTCGAGAATTGATGATCTGTTCGATCAAATGAAGGGTGCGACAATGTTCTCAAATATCGACTTGCAATCAAGATACCACCAATTACAGATTAAGGAGAATGACATCCCTAAGACCGCATTTAAGACGAGGTTTGGACATTATGAGTTTATTGTTTTACCATTTGGACTAATGAATTCCCCAACGGTATTCATGAGTTTGATGAACGAGGTGTTTCGTGAGTACTTGGACACGTTCATCCAAGTATTCATTGATGATATTTCGATTTACTCTCATATGATGGAGGAGCATGACGGGCACTTGCGCTTGGTACTACAATGTTTTCGAGAGAACAAATTGTATGGGAAGTTGTCCAAATGCTCATTTTATAAATCAAGGATTCACTAGTTGGGGCATGTCATCTCCGACGAAGGTATCGTCGTGGATCCAGAAAAGGTCAAGGATATTATGAAATGGCCTATGCCAACGAATGTCCCAAAAGTTCATAGTTTCATGGGTTTAGAAGGATACTATCGATGGTTCGTTGAGGGATTTTCAAAGATAGAAAATCCAATCATGGAATTGCAGAAGAAAAACAAGAAGCTTGTTTGGACCGAGAAATGTGTGGAATAATTTCGGAGGCTCAAGGAGTTGTTGAAAACAACACTAATAATAAAGGTCCTTGACATGGACGCGGAATTCTTGGTATGCACTAACACATCCAAGGAAGGATTAAGCGGAGTCTTGATGCAAGACAGATGAGTGATTGCTTACATCTCGATGAAACTGAGAAGGCATGAGGAGAAATACATGATGCACGATTTGGAGTTGTTAGCCATCGTATATGCCTTGAAGGTTTATAGACACTACCTTTTTGGATGAAAATTTGAACTAAAGATTGACCACTGTGGACTACAACACATCTTTAAGTAAAGCAACCTGAACGCGTGACAACGACGGTCAAAATTGCTTAGCGAGTATAAATTCAAGATTACTTACATAAAAGGAACAATGAACCGAGTGGCAGATGCATTGAGTCGGAGACCATGCATCTTTTCGGTGTTGCCTCTTCAGACAAATCTACATGAAAATATTATAACTTTACAACTGATGATGACTGGTACAAAGAGGTCAAGGGTTTTATTGAACAAAACACAATGATGGTACCAATATTTGAAGGATTTACGTTTTACGATGATGGATTAATGAGGTTTAAAAATTAGATTTATGTACCACCGAATGACGAGTTGAGGAGTTTGATCCTAAAAAATGCTCAGAGAGTAGTGTACATGGCTCACCCAGGAGTCACGTAGATGAGGGCCATCCTTAAACCCTTATTATTATGGAAGGGAATGAAGGCAGATATAGTCAACTATCTGGCCAAATGTCTAGAATGTCAACAGGTAAAGGATGAACATAGACATCCAGTAGGATTACTACAACAACATGCTATTCCAGAATCGAAATGGGAGGTTATTTCGATGGATTTTATTGTTCGATTGCCACTGATGGAAAGGAGACATGACTCGATATTTGTAGTAGTAGACACTCTGACGAAGAGTGCTCACTTTATTCTTGTGTGTAGAATGTATCAGGCACCTGACATAACTAGAGTTTTCATCAGTGAGATTGTGAGGCTGCATGGCATGCCTAAGAGGATTATATCTGATCGAGGATCGATGTTTACTGGATGATTTTGGATGAGCTTCCAAGAGGCCTTGGGAACCCAACTTAACTTCAGTATGACATATCACCCAAGGACTGATGGGAAGAACAAATGGATGAACCAGACCTTGGAGGACATGTTGCGCATGTACATGATGGACCAAGAAAAACATTGGGAATAATTCTTGCCACTAGTGGAATTTGCTTATAACAATAGTTACCAAAGCACCATTAATATGGTGCCTTTTGAATTTATTTACGGGTGACCGTGTCAGATGCCTTTTAGTTGTGATCAGATTGAGAATGAGGTTCTGGTCGAACCAGAACCGATCCAAGAAAGGGAAGACCAAATGAAAACAATAAGACAAAGGATTAAAGAAGCGCAGGATCGACAAAAGAGTTATGTCGATGCACACCATGTTGACCATAGTTATGAGGTCGGTGATCGAGTATTCTTGCAGGTTAAACCAAATAAGAGTTCGATCAAGTTTCAACAGGGAGCTAAACTCTGTCCTAGGTTCATGGGAACTTTCGAGATTGTGGAGAGAAAGGGGCCCCTAGCCTATCGACTAGCCTTGCTTGATTCGTTGAGGCGTATGCATGATGTTTTTCACGTATCTGTTTTGAGATATTATATTAGTGATTCTACACATGTTATTGACATGATTTCCTTGTAGGTATCGAACGACGGGGAGCTCACGGCTGAGCCAATCCACATTGTGGATCATCACATTCAAAAACTACGACGTCGAATAATAGATCAGTTCAATGTCTAGTGAGATAACTATAGTCTGCACTCAGCAACCTGGGAGGACACATATGATATGCGCCAACAGTTTCCATTTTTGTTTGATAGATAGACTTATGATACTATGATACACATTATTTTGGCACTTATACTGTGAAACTTTGGGACAAAGTTTAGACCAAGAGGGGGTCTATGTAACATACCTCTCTTGCACACTAAGCCTACTTATTCTTTGAGGACAGTTTCTTGCAAGTAATTTGGATTATTATGCTATTAAAACATTGATTTTTATTATTGGGCGTTATGGGTTGATGTCATGTTGTTTTTCTGCATTGACATAGAAAGGTGCTATTGAGTCGATTTTACTGAGTTTGCAGGATTTTGAACCTCGAGGGTGCAGAGGCATTGATGGAACCCCTTGGACTCTGGATTGAGTCAGGGAGTGAACTATTGGGGTTTGATTGTGTTATATGTGATATTAGTGCACCTGATTAGATGATATGATTATGGATATATTTCTGACATGATTCATTGATGATGTAGGCTAATGATATCTTTCTGACCATACTCACATGTGGAGTAGAGGGGTCATGCACGACTACTAGAGATGTTGAGGGAGAGGTGTGGACAATATCCCCACCACACCCTACTAGCACTCCCACCGTGGCTCGAACTGTAGGTTAACTATTACCCAGTTCGAGAGGACCCACAATGCTGTGAGGGAAGACTATGATAGTCGCTCACGATTAATCTAAGGGGCACACAATAAGGCATGGGACTTATTCCTTAGAGGCCTTAGTCTCCCACAAGTTCACCTGGCAGAGTATTGACTTGAGGTTTTTTTTATGTCTACCAAGTCAGTCAATAGGCGAGTGGTACCCTTGCAGCATGTGGTGCATCCTGAAGGGATGTCGTGCAAGAAAAATGGAAAGAGGTGATTGGCACCCTTGGAGCACATAGTGCATCGTGATGGGAACGCTGCACAAGGGAAATAGATGAGGCGAGTGACACCCTTGGAGCACCTAGTGTATCTTGAAGGGCATGTCACGTTGTTAATGATAAATGAATGAACCTATATGGACTTAGGACGAATAATGTGACAACAAATTTTTAAAACAATTTCCCTAATAAATTGTAGCCCAGCATGAAAATTAAGGTCTAGTTCTAATCTTTGCTGGTGGTAAAATTTTACCTTTTTTAAAAAATAAAAAAATAAATAATAATAGTAATAAAAATAAACATATATAAAAAATAAAAAAAAAGTGAAAAATAAAATAAATAATAAAGATAATCTTCATTAACCTTGTGACAAGAAGGGGATAAGCCATTAAAGTGTTTTATAAAAATCTTTTGGGATAAAAACTTAAAAAGGGGAACGATTGTTTTACTTTTATGCTAATTAAAAATTTAATTCATTAAAAAAGAGGAAAGAAGGGTAAATTTCTGCACATTCCCTTTTGAGTTTAATTAAAAAGGGAAAAAGGGGAAATCTAAAATAATTAGGAAACTAGGAAAAACATAAACCTTAAAAGAAAGAGGAAACACTAGGAAAAAGTAGTTAGTCCAACTTAGTAAGGTATCTACCATTTAAGAACTTTATAATTTAAACTGAACTAGCAAATTAATAATGGGAAAAGTCATTAAAACTTGTAAGAGAATTTGGGGACACCTAGGAACGATTCTAGGAGTGACTCTAGGTGGGTGAAGGAATTAAGGGTAATTAATTAATTACAAAAATTAATTTATGGAGGAATGAAGGGGACGGGTGACACTTGTACGGGGAGGATTTTATGAATTAATTTAATAAACATTAATTTAAATGGGATTTTGGGAAGGTAAAGGATTTCTAATCCATATTATTTTCAGCATGAAATGAGAGCGGAGATATGATAAAGAAATGCACAAAGATATCGCATATATCCAACAATATAACAAAAATATATCAGAGATGCAACCATAAACATAGAGATATAGTAATACACGATTTCTATTAATGAAAGAAATGTACAAAGACTATAAAACATATAGGGAAAGACTTGCTAGAATGGTGGCAGCTTATCTCTGAGAAGAAATGTGAGGGATACTCACATTTGAAAGAAGATAGTTACAATGAGGCTCTCAAGGATTTTTTACAATAAACAAGAATTCCCAAAACCCTATACATCCAAAAACCTAACCATAGGAGATGAAGCACTAGAATTCATGTGGGCCCCGTTTGGGTAAGTGAGTACATCAACTTTCCGAGGTCGTAATTTTTGCATATGATCTTCGTTTTAGACGTGTGATAGCTCGTTGGAAAGGTATTGTCGAGGAGATTCATTTTAGGGGATGAAATATGCCTTCAAATATAATTGAGTACCTATATCTTGAAAAACCTTCATTTGGGCCCTCAAAATGGCCCCGGAAGTTAAAAACTGCTAAAAATAGTAAATTGCCAAAATTACCAGAAAATTGTTTTGAGCCAGTAAAAAAAGGTGGGTGGCAACCAATATTAACCTGGATAAAATTCAAAACTCTATATAATGGAGGGAGGAGAAGGAGGAAGGATGTCTTCTGTATGTGTAATGTTAAGCTACAGAAATCTATACTTGACTGACTTAGATTGTGGGAGTTGGGATACCCAACTCTGTGAGGAGTGGTATCTTTGCCTTGCGAGGTGATATGGGAGCTAGTTGATTATTGGTTAGTGTGTGTGGCCCCTTTGCGACTTGGGGGGCTAAGGGAGAAGAAGAGTACCCCTAGAATTCACCGGGAGGTATCGTTGAAGTCGCGTTGGTCGGCAAGAGGGAGTTGCATGGAGCGTGCGAGACATCAACTCAGAGCGGTCGATCAGGCAATGAGCGGTCGATCATGCAATGAGCGGTCGATCATGCAATGATACAATTTCTTTATTTTTGAATGGTAGATTGTAGTAGGATTTATTCTTTGGATTTTCATGTTTAATTGGGTAAGTAAATTGACTATCTTAGAGTTCTAGTTGATGCCTAAATATTTCCATAGCCTATAGCTCGATGACTGATTGACTTCCATGGCCTTCGATTCCCAATAAGTCTTGATCGCCCTGTGGTGTATTGATTTGTGAAGATTGTGGTTGTTTTTGCGTTTTTTCCCTAGCTCATCAGTCCTCGCCTGAGAAGTTGGTCAGGAGCCTGATCTACAGTCGTCGCTTAGGCGCTAATAGACCTATGGATCTCAACGCCCTACTTTTCTGTGCATGGATGATGAGTGAAGGACATTCCTGCTAGACGTCTACCTCTGTTATTGTCCTTGGTTGATTGTTTGACTTGGACCATCTAGCAAAGACCTCTACATATGGATTATCTTACATCGTTGCTCGTTTTTATCTACGCCTTGATTGATCGAATCCCTATGATCATTTCAATGACATTGTTGGTTTTTCTCTACACCTTGTCTGTTTTGTATTGGTATTCTAGCAATGAAAAAACGATTTGATTCCCTGTCTGCATTTTATATTTGGTATTCTGTAAATGGAAAAATGATTTGATTTCTTGTCTTCATTTTTGTATTGGTATCCTGGAATGGAAAAACGTTTTTATTTGTTATTCTTGTCTGCGTTGTATTGGTATTCTGGCAATGGAAAAACAAATTGATTTCATGTTTGCATTTTTGTATTGGTATCCTGGAGTAGAAAAACATTTTTATTTGGTATTCTTGTCTGCGTTGTATTGGTATTCTGGCAATGGAAAAACGATTTGATTCCCTGTCTGCATTTTTATATTTGGTATCTTGGAAATGGAAAACCATTTTTTTTATGATATTCATGTCTGCATTGTATTGGTATCTTGGCAAAGGAAAAACAAAATCATTTCCCTGTCTGCATTTTAATAATTTTTATCTTGGTAAGGGAAGGGCGTTTTGGTCATTCGTGTATGTATTTTCATTTGGCATACGGGCAATGAAAAAGGGAAACCACGATTCTTCCATTTAAAACATGTCTGAGATTTTCATTGAAATGCCCACGTTTTTTCTTTTAAAAGTTGATAGAGATTGTTGTTTAAATTCCCACGATTTTGCTTTTAAAATAAGATCGAGATTGTTGTTTAACTGTCCACGATTTTGCTTTTAAAATGAGACTGAGATTGCTATTTAAATGCCACGATTTTGCTTTTAAAATTTGACTGAGATTGTTGTTTAAATGCCCACAATTGTTCTTTTAAGATGAGGCTGAGATTGTTGTTTAAATGCCCACATTTGCCTATTAAATGTGACTGAGTTTGATGTAAATAACCATGAATTCCCCCTCCAAAAAAAATTGACTGAGTTCTCTCTTGAAGGGACACAAATTTTCTATTTAGAATGTTGACTGCGTTGATTATTGAATGACCACGAGTTGATCCTTCTGCAATTTGTATTGTCTTCTTATTCTCCTTCAATTTGAGTGTACCCATCATTCTCACTGCCAAACATTAATTGCTACAACCATGTTATTGGTCAGATTAATTGCTATGTAACTGCCATATTAATTGTTAGGCTAATTGCTACAACAATGTCAAATGACAACAATTTCCTTCTTAATATTAATTGCCACAACGATGTCAATTGCTACAACATTGTTAGTAGTCAATAGTTTCCTTCTTAATGTTATAGACAACTAGTTATTTTTGGTATGGATATCTTAGATAGACGACATGTGTAATTTAATTGATTACACGTGTGATATTGTAGCATTTTACATTGATGTGGCTAATGTAGTTATTTATTGTCATTTGATAGTTAGATGGTAATTTCGGGGATTACTAAGAATTACCCTTTTAGATGGTGATTAATGGTTAAATGAGTTTAGGAGTATTGACCAAAGTATAGATTAATCTTGCTAAATTAAATTGTAGTTAATGATTAAATGATAATGCAACATTGTCGAACTGATTCGTAATTGAGGTTATTTCGATTGAATTTAATGCTTGATTGTATTGTATAATTGTTGATTGATTCGAAGGTGATGTTATTTAGATTGAAATTAATGGATATGGTGTAAAGTAGAATGGCCAATTGAATTGTATTCATTGTTAATCAACTAATAAGTTAAAGATTAAATTATAATTTAGACTTGCTAAATTTTGATGGATACTCAATGTCAAAAACAATTTCTAACTCTTGACTAGTTTAGACATGATGAATGGGTCGGGTGGTTGACAAAGCCGTGACTTCCCTGGTAATCATCCTCTTGTGTCTCGTCAACCTTTTGTGTGGGGTGTGGGTATAGTCTCC
>WSFP011549996.1:0-11353 GCA_009831015.1 Picea engelmannii
TTTCTTTATAAAGTTTGTTTTACTTAAAAGACAAGGAAAGGAAGGACAGTTTATGATTAATATAAATATCACCATTATAAAATATATCCTTTCCAATACATATATTTATTTCTTTATAAAGTTTGTTTTACTTAAAAGACAAGTAAAGAAAGGACAGTCTAATCCAATGGCTGGATCCATATCCATGTATAAAATGAGGAAAGAAAAGGACACGTTCATCTCGTCCTTCCATTCCTTTCTCGTGAACATTTATCCAAATCTCCCTGTTACAAATTATTATTTTTTCACAGCACAAACCAAATTTGTGTTGCTCGTCTATCGGCATAAAAATGAAAAAGGAAAAGTACTTCATAAATGAGGAACACCACAGTCATCGCCATCAAGTACATGAAACAAAATGAAATGAATACTGAATAAAGAAAGAAACAAAAGGAAAGTCCAAAAACATACAGGAAGAATCCAATCGAGTTTTCTTCTGAAAGGAATAGAAGGAAAGTCCAAAAGCAAACGATAAGAATCCAATCTACTTTTCTTATGAAAAGACTCTGAAATAGTAGCCCACTTCAAACGTACTCACACGGTTACATTGTTGAAATGGAAAACAAAAAGACTGTGTGGAAGGCAAAGAATTCGGTATTAATATTCTAAATTTTCATATTAGTGAAAAGTACACAGCGGCCACATGCAAAGAAGAACATATAAAAGCGTGCACTACACTTTCAGCCCCAAATAGGTGTGGGTTGAGGGAAATGTGCACCAGGCTGTGGATGAGGCCGTAAGCCTTTCGACGTTCACCAGCTGCGGGGTGAACGCCGAAAGGCTTACGGCCTCTCCACGACCACTACAATTTTAAAACTAAAATTTTAAACTTAAAACTAAAATTTTAAATTTTAAACTTAAAACTAAAATTATAAATTTTAAAACTAAAATTTTAATACTAAAAGTTTAAAACAAAAATTTTAAAACAAAGATTTAGAGCTTACCTGCGAACCACCGCGAACTGCGAACTCTGCACGACCTCCACCCGCGCTCGGCGACCTCCACGACCACCTCCCGCGCTCAGCAACCTCCACAACCACTGAACTCTGCGAACTCTGCGAACTGCGAACTCTGCGCAACCCGAGAACTCTGCGAACTTCGAACTGCGAACTCTGCGAACCTCACAAATTTTCACCACCCGCGCAACTCTGCGAACCTCACAAATTTTCACTCGCGCAACTCTGCGAACCTCACAAATTTTCACCACCCGCGCAACTCTGTGAACCACGCGAACTCTGCGAACTTTACA
This sequence comes from Picea engelmannii, assembly GCA_009831015.1. NCBI lineage: Eukaryota > Viridiplantae > Streptophyta > Pinopsida > Pinales > Pinaceae > Picea > Picea engelmannii. Next base: position 1,289 of record WSFP011549996.1, read on the forward strand.
AATTTTCACCCGCGCAACTCTGCGAACCTCACAAATTTTCACCACCCGCGCAACTCTGCGAACTGCGCGAACTCTGCGAACCTCACAAATTTTCACCACCAAACTCTGTGCAACCCACGAACGACGAACTGCGAACTGCGAACTATCCACAACCTCTGCAAACCACCACCCGCTAACTGCGAACTATCCACAACCTCTGCGAACCACCACCCGCTAACTGCGAACTATCCACAACCTCACAAATTTTTGAAAACTTCCAACACTCGATGTGTGGGTAATATATAAACACTCTTTCGGCTGAAAGATAGTTCGGCCAAAAGATAGTTCGGCCGAAATATAGTTCGGCCGAACTAATGTTCGGCCGAAAACTTAATGCCGGAAAGAAAATATCCGGCTGACCAATTTTCTACACGCAAATCGAGGGGGCGTTTATTGCACCGTTCGATTTGACGTTTATTTTTTTGGCCGAGAAATAGTTCGGCCGAAAAGATTATCTTTCGGCCAAAAAAAATATTTAGTTCGGCCGAAAAAAAGTTTTTCGAAATTTTGGAGACCCGATTGTCATGAAAGTGTAACCCACCTTCGTGATTCCACCCATATTTTCTCTGACAAAATGATGTTGAATTTCAATATGCTTGGTTTTCGCATGATAAATTGGGTTGTGTGCCAATTTAATAGAACTTTGATTGTCACATTTCAGAATCGTTGGCCCCATTTGTTTATTGCTAATATCTTCAAGAATTCTCCTTAACCAAACAACTTCACAAGTAGCATTTCATAGAGATTTGTACTCAACTTCTGTTGACGATAAACCAACAGTTGGTTGTTTGTTACTGCTCCATGACACGACCACTATACCTATGTTGAATGCATATCCTGAAGTTGATTTCTTGTCATCGGGATTTCTGGCCCAATCTGAATCAGAGTAACCTGTCAATTCAACATCACAATCATTAGTATACATAATACCAAAATTAACAGTTCCTTTCAGATATCAAAGAACTTTCTTCGCAGCTTTCCAGTGACTCTCTAAAGTCTTAGCCATGAACTGACTAAGGATGCTAACCGAGTATGCAATGTCTGGCCTTGTAGTGGTGAGGTAGTTCAGACTTCCCATCAACTGACGATATAAAGTACCATCTGCCTCTTTAGATCCATATTCATTGTACAACTTTGCATTATGTTCTAAGGGAGTTGACATAGCTTTACATTCACTCATGTTGAACCTTTTAAGAATTTCTTTTGTGTATTTACTTTGAGTGATCAATGTTTTACCAGACTCTCTCCAAACCTCAATTCCTAAACAGTAATGCAATTCGCCAAGATCTTTCATTTCAAATTCCCAAGACAACTAAATTTTAATCTCTTCAATTAACTTGCATGCACTGCCTATAATAATGACATCATCCACATATAAAGATATTAAAGCAACATTGCCTTCTTCATCTTTCTTAACATATAGATTAGGATAATTTTTTCTTTTCACAAACCCATTCTGATAAAAGAAGGTATCTATCTTTACATACCATGATCTCTATGTTTGTTTCAAACCATATAATGCTTTTATTAACTTGCATACTAGATGCTCCTATCCCTCTTTGACAAACCCTTCAGGTTGAACCAAATAAACCTCTTCTTTTAAATCACCATTCAGAAAAGCAGATTTGACATCTAACTGATGTAATTTCCAATTATGTTTTGTAGCTAAGGAAATCAATACTCTAATTGTATTAAATTTAGCTACTGGTGAAAAAGTATCTTCATAATCAATTCCCTCCTTTTGTGAATATCCTTTTGCAACTAATCTTGCCTTATATTTGTCAATGCTACCATCTGCTTTAAATTTAGATTTATACAATCATTTGTTTCCAATAGGGACTTTGTTTTCAGGCAGTTCAACTAACTCCCATGTTTTATTTTTCATAAGGGAATCATATTCATCATTCATAACATTTCTCCACTCTTCATGCTCTTTAGCTTGATCATAGTTTAAAGGTTCTACAACATTCATTACATGAGACATCAATGCATAGTATTTATACCTTATAGGTGGTTGAGTTTGACATGATGACCTCCTTGGTCCTTCATTGCTTTCATCTCGTCTCCTGCTATGTGGTGAATCTTCTCCACTTGATGTATCCTGACTGCTTGAAGTGTCCATACTACTTTCATTCCATTCTTGAACCTGTACCTGTTCCTGTTCATGTTTAGCCATTGCATATATTTTGACATGTTTATCACCATCATTATGCCAAGCATCTGCATCATTCATTGTATCAACTCTATCTACATTCTCATGAAACATCACATATCTACTTGCAAACAATTTATGTGAACTGGGATCAAACAATTTGTATGCTTTTTGATCAGTACAATACCAATAAAAACACACTTGATTGAMTTCACATCAAGTTTTATTTTCTCATCCTTTGGAATATGTGCAAAGGCAGTGGATCCAAATACTCTTAAATGACTGACATCAGGTTTATAACCATAAATAATMTCAAAAGGAGTTTGGAAATCYARTTTCTTAGTTGGACTTTGATTCTTTAAATAAACTRCAATATTAATGGCTTCTGCCCAAAAACCATTATAAATGTTTTTACCTTRAAGCATACTGCGAGCACATTCCACTAGTTTTCCATTCCACCTCTCAACAACACCATTTTGCTGAGGTGTATGAGGTAYTGTAAACTGTTGTTRGATCYCATGAGATTTACAATATCTTTTAAATGCTCCTGATGTATATTCACCRCMTTGATMAGATCTAAGAACTTTAATACATTTGCMTGTKTGTTTTTCAGTCATAGTTTTGAATKCTCTAAAGTACTCAAATACATCACTTTTTCTCCTTATGAAATAGACCCATGTATATCTAGATCTATCATCAACAAAAATAAGAAAGTAGGAAGCACYACCAAGTGACCTTGTTTGAATAGGTCTGCATACATYGGTATGAATTAATTCAAGAATAWATGTTTGTMTTTTCTCTGTATGAATGGGAAACTCCTCTCTATTTTGTTTACCAAGTGCACRTTCTTCACATGCAAAATGATCATTCTTCATAACAGGAARACCTTCTACCATAGTTTTCCTTTGCAACAACATCAAATCATTGTAATTTAGGTGCCCATACCCGTGGTGCCATAACTCTTCTATTGAAATTGTTRTGGATGTCAATGCAACATGACACTTCATTGTCACATCCAACTTATACAATCCACCACAACCCTGGTACCTGTGGAAACAACCCTGTAGTGATCCTTGMTATATTTCACAACACACCTCAACTTACCAAATTCCACTGTTAGATTCTGTTATCTCMTAGGTAAATGTGTGTGCCATCAGTTTTCTCATAATATTCATCATACCATTCTTTATTACARKTCATATGAGCTGATGCACCATAATATATGAACCAAGCAGTCTCATCATCAGTTTCAACAGACAATGMAACATCATAAATAAACAATTTAAGATTTTTAAATCYATCATTAACTGAAGTGTCTCTATTCACAAAATTTCCATTATKCCTTCTATGTCTTTGATTTGATTCATGATTCTTTCTTCTATAACAATMTTTARCAAGATGTCCARGTTTTCCACAATAATMACATTCAACATTTCTYTTAACATTAAAACCAGGATGTGTCATACGTTTCTKCTTTGCTTGAAACCGACCTYTGTTCCTGTCCCACARTTTCCCTCRGTATGATCTTTTACCTCTTGCAATCAATGCCAAATCYGAGCCACTTGAATCYAGATCATAATTCTTCATTCTCTCTTCCTCTTGAAGAAAAATCCCAACCAATTCATCAAACGTAGGAGGCGTTTGTCTAGATGAGAGTGYTGAAATAAAGGCTTTGTAGTCTTTGACTAAACCCTTCAAAGMAACAGTTACTAAATCACTACTGGAAACTTTTTCACCAATGTCAMCCAAATTATCMCTTAAGTCTTTAAATTTGGAAACAAAAATGCCTATTCTTTCATTGGCTTCCATTTTKATAGATAGTAGCTTAGTCTTTAAAAATAAAATGCGGTTTGYATTAGAGGTTTCGAACAAACCTTTGAGAATGTTCCACGTCTCTTTGGAAGTTTTACAGTCCCTTATATGAGTAATGATGTTGTCCTTTACGGACATGTGCAACAACAATTTCACTTTCATCTCTCGCCTATCMCAACCTGGAATCGAGGCAACAACAATCGATTTGGACTCATCACCTTTGACAATCGTCCATAGGCTATATGCCTCGAGAATGGTGGTCARCTTAAATTTCCAGTTTACATAATTCTCGCCATCAAGCTTGGTGGATTCATTTAAATATGAATCAGCAAGAGGATTCATCATATTCTGYAATGAATAATTCAATGATCAATTGAAAAAGAAACWGTATTTTACCTTCCACACTCGATCCAATTCGGCTGCAGGACACACCCACAAAGAATGAAAATTCTACTRTTTATGGTGAAGATAGYAGACTCTATCTGCGATGGMAGCGACAACAAATTTGCAAATTRCAAACCCTAGCAACGATCTTCAGTTKTGGTACGCARCTCTTCACAGAGATCTSTTCTCTGTTCTACAACACRYAGGTCGCARCTCTAATGCAAACGAGGGACATCGATACCAATCAAGGGACAACGATACTAATACAWCAYTGACTCAACTTGTATCYAGAAGGAAAACACGTGATATAAATGCTCCACTAATAAATGCAAACAACAATCACATATAAAATGCACGYAGGGACAACCACAATTATTTACACTTCATTCGATTTGCAGGGACAATGCATCTGATTTCTATCTATTTCAGATCACGCACAACAACCTCAAATYTGCTCCAAAATGCAGACAATGCGTSCRTTACACAACATACAACGAACCYTGGTCTCTCCAGCTCGCAACCCTCTTCACACTCCACGACTATCTCAGATCATGTGCTTACARCCGGTGGTGGGAAGAAAATAAYACAGTTAGAAGATGRCAAACAACTCCTATACGTGCCTACAACAAAAGAGWTTGTCAGTCGACAAATCCTACTCCCTCACGCTCACGGTTTGGTAGGCGACGACTTTCTCACCAAMCTCCAATTCTCACAACTCCCTCACGTTGCGACCCTCTTCTYTTGAGCTCTGATACCATATGGATAATAATAAAATAGAGAAGCTCAYACTACTTGGCTTATGAAAATAAATCGATTACAWKTATAGTTTGATCACACTCCTATCTAAGSGGATCTCAAACAACCTTCAAGCCCAATCTCCGTAACARTGAAACTAACTCTAAAACAATATTCTAAATTTAATACATTCTAGATGTGTCTTCATTATTCTTCTAACAAATTAATGATAGGATGTATGTGTATGATTGATTATGTATAYTTTTTATYAAAAWWTTTATAAACATTTTATAAATTATTTTAKTGTATATTTTACTCACGACTTTCTCACCAAACTCCAATTCTCACAACTCCCTCACGTTGCGACCCTCTTCTCTTGAGCTCTGATACCATATGGATAATAATAAAATAGAGAAACTCACATARGTGAGACGAAGCTCACACTACTTGGCTTAKGCAAATAAATTGATTACATTTATAGTTTGATCACACTCCCGACTTWMTCACCAAACTCCAATTCTCACAACTCCCTCACGTTGCGACCCTCTTCTCTTGAGCTCTGATACCATATGGATAATAATAAAAYAGAGAAACTCACATAAGTGAGACGAAGCTCACACTACTTGGCTTATGCAAATAAATTGATTACATTTATAGTTTGATCACACTCCTATCTAAGCGGATCTCAAACAACCTTCAAACCCAATCTCCATAACAATGAAACTAACTCTAAAACGCTATTCTAAATTTAATACATTCTAGATGTGTCTTCATTATTCTTCTAACAAATTAATAATAGGATGTATGTGTATGATTGATTATGTATATTTTTTATTAAAAATTTTATAAACATTTTATAAATTATTTTATTGTATATTTTCTTTGTTTTCTATAATGTAGATTTTAAATTAATTTACAACATGTTTTATATTTTTTATTTTCTAAAGTTTATATAATTTAATTATTTACAAAATTATTTAAAAAATGTTTCTAATCTATAAAAAAAAATATAAGATAATATAATATATTTGAGGATAATTTTATTTCTCTACAGTGTAGGATTTAAATTAATTTATAGCACATTTAAAAAAAAATCTTTCTATTATAGAAAAAAAATATAAGATAATATGATATATTTGAGGTTTATTTTATTTTTATACAGTGTAGGCTTTAAATTAATTTATAACACATTTTTTATATTTATATATTTCTTAAATTTTATATAATTTTATTATTTATTTGAACATCTTTAAAATGTTTCTATGATATATGATATAAAAATGTAAGATAATATAGAATTTAAATTAATTTATAATTTTTTTTTTTATAATTTTATATGATTTTATTATTTATTAAAACATTTTTAAAATGTTTTTATGATATAAAACTTTAAGATAATATAATATATTCGAAGATTATTTTATGATAAATTGTTTCCTACTCTAAAATGTTCTATAATAATAATAAAAATAATATATTTTCAAGTATACATATCCTACTCTATCCTACTCTATTCTTTTCTGGATTTGAACCTGTAATCTTTTAAGAGGAAGCAGATGTTCTTAACCATTAAGCCCACTCAAGCTATATATAAAGATGTAAGATAATATAATATATTTGAAGATTATTTTATGGTAAACTGCTTTCTACCTTATAAATTTTATGTATTTTTATTATTTACATAATTATCTTAAAAATGTTTTTATCATATAAAATGTAAAATAATATAATATAATTTGAAAATTATTTTATAATAAACTGTTAAAAAGATAACATTTAAATTTCTGGAAATATATATTAAACAAAATATTAAGTATTTATATTAACAAAATCATTACAACTTTTTAATATAATATTATTAATTAAAAACTATGTTACATATTTTTAATTTTTTAAATTATTATTTTTTTAATATAATTTTACTTTGTTATAATAAAATGTTATATATATTATAGGTACAATACTTTTAATTTTTCTATATTATAATTTTTTTATAAAATTTTATTTTTATAAATAAATTAAAAAATAATATAAATATTTTATTTTTTATTTTTTAAATATATTATTTTTTAATAAATTTTTAATTTAAAAAAGATAATTGAAATTGCAGATTTCAATAGTTAAAATTACATACTCTGTATAAGTGTTTGAAGAATGAATTAGATATATGTATTAAAAACACAATTTAATCGATATAAAATTTGATACTTTTCCAACAATTACTTATCCAATTCCAGTTATCCAATTCCGGTGATAGTTGTAAAAAAAATTAATTAAAACAATTAAAAATATAATATTTTATATTTGAAAATATCGATTTTCATAATTCCGAGCCTCGTTAGATTAACAGCCTGAAACAGAAAACCAAGTAGGGAACCAGTCTGGAGCCTTTATTTATGGATGAACATGTGGTTTTGATGATAGCAAAAAATTATGGTAGTAGTTTGTGAAGGGTATTCCTTACAGTGATGCTCTTAATGGAGGAACGAGGGATAACAGAATAAATTTAATTGCATTTTAAACTGTCACAGAAGAGACCATCACGACAGCATTACTATTCAAAGCTGAATTCCAGACTGCATTACTATTCAAAACTGAATTCCATTGTCTCTGCCTAACAGTCTCCTGGCTCGTGCACCAAGGCCTTCACAGGCATCAAATCAATTATACAGCAAACCAATAGGAATTCGTGTTCAGGTCTAGGCATTACTGTTTACGTGTACTGAAGAACTCGGATGGAACAGAACTCTGGCGATTATAATGGAAAGCTTCACTCGTCGTTATCTCCTGAACTCGATGTCTCAGATTCATCTGAATTATCTTTGGATGGCGATGATACCCTACAAATATATAGTAGTAGGTCAAATGGTGATTAGCAGCTGCAATGTCAAAATTACTTTTGAAATGCTGCAAAATTTTCTACAGGTTTCATGATTATATCAGAAATGTAATGTTAAGATTATCTACGAAGTGCTACTTGTCTTATTTCTAAAGTGGAGAAATGAATTTATTCTGTCAATTATTTGAAACTGATCTTTCTCCTTTGAAAAAATAGTGCAAAGTTCTTTAAAAAAAATTCTGAATAATTAAATGCTTTGATTAAATAAATTACGGAGACAAAAGTAGAGATCTGAATGGTTTTCTAAACGCTATAAATTTGATAAGAGGTTTTCATGGTAGAATTTTGCCTTACAGGTTAGGACTATAATTAGGACTTGGTTGAGAAGTTCCTGCAGATGTTGGCGAGTAGGCAGACTCATTAGCACTGTAAAAACATAAAAAAACATGAAGTTAGAAGTAATAAATACAGATTCATCTTCATTGAATCCAATAAAAATGGAGGGATAAAAAAATGGATGAAAAATAAATATGGTTGAACAGATTAAAAAAGTTGCTGTTTCATGAGCAGGACTTGCGATAACACTTGGATCATAGATGGAATTGGGCAATAAAATTATGGGTGGTTTAATTATTCTAAGTTTTGGCTCTTCTCATTGGAATTAGACGATATAAATCTGGATGAAATTGCAATTTTTTGTTGTTGAAATTGCATTTTTGAATGCATAAATGAATTCAGAGTGTTGAGAAACCTCGGAGGCACTAGGATTATATAGACTTAGCAGGCTCAAATCTGTAGATTCAATACTTTCTTGCAGAATTTTGAGTAAAATTAAACAGAAAAAATCTCAGGAAAAAGGCCCAAACAAAAAGATTCAGAGTGTTAAGAAACTCCTGAGGCACTAGGATTATATCGACTTAGCAGGCTCAAATCTGCAGATCCAATACTTTCTTGCAGAATTTCGAGGAAGATTAAACAGAAAAAATCCCCAGAAAAAAGCCAAAACAAAAGTCTAGACTACTGCTAAATCTAGTGGCAAACAATAGAGTAGTCTAAAAAATCTATTTTTTGACCTTTTCTAGGCATAGTTTTCCATCAATTTTGTCCTAATTCCAGCAAGAAATTGTTGAAATTACAGATTTGACTGGTTAAATTAGTCTGATTTGAGTATTCAGGGGCTTTTCAAGACCCTAAAACCATTTCTACATTTAAAAATGGGATTTAAACACCAGAAAATGACTTTCACCAAAGTTTATCTGCTAAAAAAATTCAAAAAATAAAAAGTAAGAAAATGACTAAAACAATGGCTATTTCACCAAGATTTGTCCCGTCAAAAAGTTCAAAAGATAAAACATATATTAGCTAAACATTTAATGATGTAATATATACCATTGAATATGCGATACTGCACTAATAATGTATATCTCAATATACACACCATCAAAAAGTACAGTGCTGGGTGGCTATTGCTAGTCGGAATTACTAGCTTTGCACAGATTTTTGTTTAATGATATTTATACTCTTCCCAAAGAAGATCTAACATTTTAGCAACAAAATCACAATAATAGGAAGCCATTAAGCAATCAGCTGCTTACCCATGGGCTGGTGATGTTGGTGAATATGGCGTCGCTGTGAGTCCTGTACTGCCTGGAGAGTAAGCCGGTGAAGTGGGGCTGTACTGCTGAGAGCTTGTGTAGGCTGGAGAAGTCGAAGTGGGGCTGTACTGCTGAGAGCTTGTGGGACTGTAGACTGGAGAAGTTGGGCTATACTGTGTACTGGCATTGTAGTTTGGAGAAGTAGGGCTATAGGTTCGAGAAGCTGGGGAATATACTGGAGATGTGGGGCTGTAAAGAGCAGAAGCGGCTGGGTTAGACAAGCGTGATGTGGGGCTATAGGCAGGAGACGTAGGGCTGTAACTTGGTGAAGTGGGGCTGTAACTTGGGGATGTGGGGTTGTAACTTGGCGATGTTGGGCTATACGCCGGGGACGTGGGGCTGTAAGACGGCGAAATGGGGCTATACGCTGGAGAAGTAGGGCTGTAAGACGGCGAAGTAGGGCTATACGCTGGAGAAGTAGGGCTGTAATTGGGTGAAGTAGGGCTATA
>WSFP011550001.1:0-11353 GCA_009831015.1 Picea engelmannii
GTTTAAAATATATGAATACAAAATAGTATATGAGAAGTGAGGAACATGTAGGAGGAAAGTTGGGTGCAATAGTTCGCATTTTGAAGAATTTTAAATTTTTTATTTTAAATTTTGGACAAAATATTTTGGAAAGAATTGTAATTAAGGAACATCTTTAATGTTATAGAGTTGGATGATTTCATGAGGACATCGAACAATGTATTTTATTTTAATGAAGTTGAGTATAGATTTGATCTTATCTCCAAGTAATTATTGTAATAAATTCTAGTAGTTGATAGCTTTTAGTTCGATAGGATTGCTCTAGGATAGTTGGAGGGAAGAGCTCGAAGAGCCCCTCTTGTATAAAGCTTTGTATTTTTGTTGAGAAAAGGTTGTTGAAATTGTTGTTGTTGGCACTTTAGTTATTGAGAGTTGTTGCCATTGTAGCTACGAGTCTAGAGCATGTATATTTCAGTTGATTGAATAAATATAACAGAGGAGCATTGTCCCAAATGTTTAATGGATGGATGGTAGAATTTATGTTATTTACAATTCTTTGTTATTTCTCGTTCTTGTGCTTATGGATGCATTTACATGGTTGAATGTATGAATGTATGAATATTTTAGATAAATTTCAAGTGTTTCTCTTCTACAAGCAAGTGCAAGTGTGCATACGGTCTGCAAAGTGTGTGCTAATAGAGTCTATTTCAACTCGCGAGCTCAGAAGAGATAAAGTGAAACTTATATAGGTGCAAGGAGTGCATAGTGTCTGCAAGGTATGCGACAGACCCCTTTTGTCTCATAAATGTTTGGAGAGATAGATTGAAGGAAGTTCGTCTGCAAGGAGTGCGCGACAAAGACTTTTGACTCAGAAGTTCGCGAAGGTTGTCTATAGAGAAGGGAATTTGTGGGGGATGACTTGTTACAAGGCATGCACAGGCTGAGATTCGACTAAGCGTCGAAGATAACATTCTAAGGAGGAACAAGTTTGAGAAAGAACAAAGATCATGAGGAAGAGAGGAGAGAAACCATCAAAGGGAGGAGTCCTTTGAGGTTTTCACAGAATCAACAAAGCGAGATCCATCCAGGAGGGATTGGGATCATTACACACCGTTAGATTTGCGAAAATTTGCATGAAGAAGTTAGTCGCAAGGTTTTTTGACATTTCGAAGTTATGAACATTTTGAAGTATTGAGAGGTGGGATCATTGAAGTCACGAATTTGTGAGGCGAATATTAACTGTTGGCTACGAGGAGACACATGGAAATGGATTAGAGAATCTGGGATTTAAGAGGTCTCGAGAAAGTAAGCGTGGAGTAGGTGTGATATTCGCGAAGTAGCGAAACCTGAAGTACAGCTAGACTATTATATCCGATGAGACACGTGGAAAAATTTCACAGATTCAGGGAAAGATGTTTCAGGAGGAACCAAAGGTGAAGGTTGTAATATCGTTGGAGCTCGAAGTGGTGAAGTGGTGGCCCGAGGTTATAACCCATGTTAATAAAGGAGAAAGACTGATTCAAATCCCCTACCTCAACAGGGTCCACTGACCTCTCGGTCTCTGGATCACTCTCTTCCCTGAGCCGAAATGGCTCTTCGGGCTCCCATTGGAACCCTTTGAATGAATCCACAGGTCCCTTATTGAAACCCACCTGTGCGTCTGAGAAATAAGCGCGAGCTTCACCCCCACGTGATCACTGGGTGTGACCATAGGCCTTGTCCAAAAGGCGCTCGTCGCGTTTCACAATTTTGTGAGTCGAGACTCCCTGTCTCACGACTCGTTCACTCTTGAACTCCCGATTGCCGAAATGTCGAAAAGGGATTAACTCCACAGATGGCTCCTCCCATAACGCTCAACCATGCAACCACTACCCGTGACCATGATCCACTTTTCAAAATTTCGTAATTCGTGATTTCGCGATTCCAGCTGCAAATCATTCTAGGTCCTTAGAACTCCTAGGTCCTGAAATGTCAAAAAGGGATTAATAGGATTTGGCTCCTCCCTTAGCCTCCATCCACATGACCACCACTATGTGTCCATGCACTTAATGCCAAAGTGCTACCGGCTTTCGCAATTCGGGGAATTGTGATGCAAGCGTTCCCTTGTTCTCTGTCTTTTGAAATGTCGAAACCCGAAAAGGGCTTAACGGCTCCTTGGATTGTCGCTTAAACCTTCTCCATGCAATCCAGTCCTGTGACCTGGTGCTATTCCTCCGAATTCTTTCGGGGTTTTCCCCAAACCTTGACCACTCACCACATGTCCTCCCTGATGAATGGTCCTGGTCCTTTCGTGAATTCTCCTTTCGTGATTTTGGCTTGGTCTTCTCCTTGTTTCCCGAGTGGCAAAAACTCTGAAAACCCTTTACCCTACTGTATTGACGATCCACACTTGTCCTGATCGATGGTTAGGATCTGATAGAGATTCTCCCTTTCGCGACTTTGGGAGACTCTTCACTCTCGGTCTCCCAGTGTTCAAATCCCCAAAATGTGGGTCTCTTGACACGCATCCTCTGAGATGGACGATCCCAAATGATTTTGGGACTTGATAGGTCCTCTCTCTCCTCTTCTCTTACGAGGGTTAAACCTTGGGCATCTTTTCTGGATCTGACAGCTCATGGAAAATCGACACTTCTCTCTCAAAGTTTATGCCATTTGTTCTACCCTTCTATGCGGCTTCCTAGGGATTAAACCCTGTGCACCTTCTTCTGGATCCAATGGCTATCGGTCATATACGCTAGATCTGATGTCCCAGATCTAATCTTCTGTGCGTCTCCCAAGGACTAAACCCCATGCACGTATCCTTGATCTAGCGGCTCTCATGCCACTGTGCTCCCGATCCAATAGTTGGCACATTTTTGCAGTTTCACATCTCTGGCAGTCGAAAGAATCTCCCTCTTATGTCTCCCGGTACACAAAATGCCGAAAAAATTAAACCATGCACACCTTACTTTGAGATCAACGAATGTTGATCCACACCTCTAGATTGATAGCTCAGATTTAAACATCTCCTATGTGCACTCCTCCTATATGAACACTGATCTAATGGTCCAGATCTCATCTTCCCAGCTGATCTAACGTCAATTGTTGCTCCTCCTTCCTGAGCTTCCCTTTCTCTCTAACTTAGGATAATTTCTAAGTATCGAAGGTTTCAACCTTCGATTCTTCCTCTTGCGAGCCCAGTTCCTTTGGGTCTCATCTACATTATAGAAATGCTCCCCCTCCTGAGCTTTGTCAACTCAGAAACCTTGAAAGGTTTTCTCTGTGTGCATTATTCTCACGCTTTCGCTTCTGAGATTATGGGCTTAGGACAAGTCCACTCTTGTACACTCCTGGTGCTATTGAGTATTTCACTAAACTCAGATCTGAGAAGTTTTCTTGGAAAGAAAACTACCTATGTCCACCTGACATTCTTCTTCTCGATGCACACCTTCCAGAGCCTACAGAGTATTCAACAACTCTGTGAGTGTCTTCTCTTCGACACTTTCCTTTCCTCAGAACTCGAAATAGATTTCCCTAGTGCAATTTATGCACTCGCTCGATGCCCTCTTGGAAAAACTCTATAGAACCTTCAATAGTTTTGTCCTTCCTGAGCTTGAGACAGAGTTCCTTCTAGTGCACTCCTTGCACCTCTGTTGATGAAGGTTCAACACTATCCCTCTTGAGCTTTCGTGAGGTTGTCTCACCTCTGTCAACACACACCTTGCAGACTATGTGCACTCCTTGCACTCAAAAACTCCAAGATGGGAAGAAATTGAAACTCATGAAATACTTCACCAGTTATGCATTCAAAACACGAAATGCATAAAAACATGTAAACACATACAGACAATTGATGGAAGGAAAATTTGCTCTTCTATTAATTCAGAAATTCCTATACAAGGTGTTTATAAAGGATGGACTGTAACAAGTCTCATCTCTCTCTCTAGACCTCTCTTCTCTAGTCTCTCCTCCTAACTCTCTACTCAAATTTCTCTATTCCAAAATGAGGGCTCCCATGAGCTTATCCTCAACCACCGTCTCTGAGCTATCTCTATCACAGAATGGCTCCTACGACTATATTACATAAATGGATGCCCAGTCTTGAATACAACTTGGGCTTGCTACAAGCAACCGTTAAAGGAAACCTCAACCACTACCTATACAAAGGCATGGTCTAGCATTAAAAGCCTTACAACATTTATTGAAATTTTGAATTTGAAAATTGAGAGGGCTGCGCCTCTCCATTTATCCATTAAATGCATGTTGGATGTGTTGGTAGGCTGGCACGCTACTAACATGGAGCGATGCTCCTGCATCATACTCCTCGGCTGAAAAAATCATGATCTCCTGATCATGAGATCCTCTCCTCCAATGTTGAAATCCACCTGAATCCCAAACTTTCCCTTCGAGTTTTCCATATGCTCCTCTGCTTCGTTGTTGTTGTTGTTGTTGTTTCCTTGCTTTTCTTGCAAGCTCCCTTCTACTCAGCTTCTCATTCCTGGTAGTCTTTGTTGCTGAACTCAACAACAACCTTCTGAGTTCTTCAATTACCTCATCCATCTTCTCTAGTGGCTGGATATTTGTATGTAGTCTTCTCTGCCGCACTTCTATCTTCTCAATAGGTAGATCTGCTCGATCTCCCCTTCTATCTTTTTCTTTTTTTGTGGCACTATGTGGCCACTCTGCTACAGACTCCAACTCTGCAATATCCTCACTGAACTGTTGCTCAACTTCTTTCTGTGGCAGTTCTGCTACTGCCATTTCTCCTCCTAGCATACTTCCAGGCTCTTCGAGCTTCTCCCCAGTCAGGTATGTTCCACTACCTACTTCCAACTTAGCCTATTGGATGTGAAAACTTTGCACCATCACCCTCCTTTCCAGGTCTTCCAATTCTTCACATAGGTCAGCAAAATCCATGTTGTCTACTTCCTCTTCTTCTGTAGCTTCCAGTATTGCAGTGATTTCCTGTCCAGCTTCCTGGTTGAAAATTTTGAGCCATTTTGTTGAATGCTCATCTTCTACTTCTTAGGAAAACGTCAATGTCTTCTCTATTTCCTCCTCCAAGACAGTTTCTGATGATTGTCCTCCTGTTGTTGTTGCAGCTGCAACACATGCTCTGGCCTCAACTCGACTGCTTGGTAGGAACACCTCTATTCCTCCAATGATCAAAATTCTCTCCTGATTCTCTCCTATCAACAATCCTTGTTGATCTGAACTCTCCTCTGAGTTCATGAGACTTTAAGACAGTGTGATCTCTTTCCCTTTTCCCACCTCGCAATTTGGGAATTTTGTACCGCCCACCTAGCAGTCTATGAGATCGTCTAATCCCATCTCATTGCCCACTTGGAAATATGAACTTTCACCACTGCCCCCTTAGCATTACATGACACCTTCCACTGATCTCTTTCCATTGCCCACCTGGCAACTTGAAAGTCCACTTCTTCCCACCTAGAAATTTATGGGATCCTCTGTTAATCTCATACCATTTCCTACCTGGAAATATGAATTTCCATGGTTGTCTTCCTAATAGTCTATGATATCCTCCAATGATCTCATTTCATTGCCCACCTGGCAATTCAAAAATCCATCCCTGCCTTATTGACAGTTTATGAGATCTGAAACTGATCCCTCTTTCTCATCATTGAGGTTTTCTCTGACTTTTGGCTCATAGATGCAAACCAACTCTGTTTCACTGAGGATTTCCGCATACCTCAACCATTTCCTCAACTCTTGTTGTTGTTTCCTGGCCAACAACTTTTGAACAAGCCATTTGGCTTTCCTGTTCAAAGGCCATTCGTACCTCCAATGTCATTTTGCCTCCTGCTAGATCTTCAATGTCACCTATTCCATTCTCACTCTTATCTCAGTGAGTTCTTTGTCAATCTCTGCATTATTCATATGTTGGTGGTCTCCTCTTCCACCATGCTCCTGGCCTTTAATAACCATTTCCATCTTTCACCTGCCCTCCTGGCAAGCATATGGATCACTCTACGTCTGAGAGAATCTCCATGTCCTCCTACATATCGCCTGGCTGTCTATCATTTGTTGCACACCTTGCAACAATTTTCACAGAGCATCATTACTCTGTCTCCTCCTTCACCTGTTGTCTCCTTCGCTTGAAGTCTATAGACAAAAATATCAACTCTAATACCACTTGATGCAGACCTCCTACCTCAGCAAGGTCCACTAACCTCCCGATCTCTGGATCGCTCTCTTCCCTGAGCTAAAATGGCTCTTCGGGCTCCTGCTGAAACCCTTTGAACGAATCTACAGGTCCCTTATTGAAACCCACTTGTGCGTCTGAGAACTAAGAACGAGCTTCACCCCCATGTGATCAGTAGTTGTGACCACAGGCCTTGTCCAAAAAGCACTCATTGCATTTCACAATTTCGTGAGTGGGGACTCCCTGTCTCACGACTCCTTCACTCTTGAACTCTCGGTTTCTGAAATTCCAAAAAGGTATTAACTCCACAGCTAGCTCCTCCCTTAACGCTCGACCATGCAACCACTACCCGTGACCACGATCCACTTTTCAGAATTTCATAATTCACGATTTCACGATTCTAGCTGCAAACGATTATAGTTCCTTCGAACTCCTGTGTCCCGAAATGCTGAAAATGGATTAACATGCTTTGGCTCTTCCCTTAGCATCCATCCACATGACCACCACTTTGTGTCCACGTGCTTAACAACAAAGCTCTACCGGCTTTCACGATTCAGAGAATCGCGACGGAAACATTCCCCTATTCTTTGTCTTTCGAAATGTTGAAACTTGAAAAGGGCTTAACGCATTCTTGACTCCTCCCTTAAACCTTCTCCATGCGATTTGATCCTATGACCTAGTGCTATTCCTTGGAATTCTTTCGGGGTTTTCCCTGAACCTTGACCACTCACCAAGTGTCCTCCCTGATGAACGGTCTTGGTCCTTTCATAAATTCTCCTTTCTCAATTTTGGCCCGGTCATCTCCTTGTTTCCCCAGTGCCAAAAACTCTAAAAAACCTTGACCCTACTAGATCGATGGTCCACACTCGTCCTAATTTATGGTTAGAATCAGATCACGATTCTCCCTTTCACGAATTTGGGAGACTCTTCACTCTTGGTCTCCCATTGTTTGAATCCCTGAAATGTGGGTCTCTTGATACGCATCCTCTAAGATGGATAGTCCCAAATGATTTCAAGAATTTTATAGGTCCTCTCTGTCCTCTTCTCTTACAAGGGTTAAACCTCAGGCATCTTTTTTGGATCTGACGGGTCATGAAAAATTGACTCACGGTATCAGAGCGACTGGATCAAGGATATGTGCACGGGGTTTAGTCCTTGGGAGATGCATAGAAGATTAGATTTGGACCATCATATCTAGCGCAGAGGACCGATATCCATCAGATCTAGAAGAAGGTGCGCGAGATTTAATACTTGGGAGCCACACAGAAGGGTAGAACGGATGGCAGAAACTTTGAGGGAGAAGTGTCGATTTTTCGTGAACCGTCAGATCCAGAAAAGATGCCTGAGGTTTAACCCTCGAAAGAGAAGAGAGGAGAGAGGACCTATCAAAGTATCGAATGAATTTGGGACCGTCCATATCAGAGGACGCGTGTCAAGAGACCCACATTTCAGGGATTCAAACACTGGGAGACCAAGAGTGAAGAGTCTCTGAAAGTCGCGAAAGGGAGAATCATGATCAGATCCTAACCATCGATCAGGACGAGTGTGGGTCATTGATCGAGTTGGATCGTGGTCGTCAGTTAAAGAGAAATCTGGACTGCTGATCTCTCATGGGGGAGATTTTGACATTTCGTCATCAGGGAAAATAGAGGGGAGAGTCAGTTGGCACTCATCCCATAAATTAAGAAAGGAGAAATCACGATTGAACAAGGACCATCCATTCAGTGGAAGATATGGACCATTGATTGTCCAGGGGAAATTTTGGACTTCAGGGATTAGAAGAAGGAGAGGTTGGTGTTGCATCGCAACTTAATGAACCCTGAAATTGCGATGCACTCAGAGGAGTTATCCCCAGGTCATAGGGTGTGGTTGCATGGATGGAGGCTAAGGGAGGAGCCAAAGACCACTAATCCTTTTCAGCATTTCGGGATCTAGGAGCTCGAAGGACCTAGAATCGTTTGCAGCCAGAATTGCAAAATCGCGAATTACAAAATCTCGAAAAGTGGACCGTGGTCATGGGTAGTGGCCATTGATCAAACACCAAGACATTTCAACATTTCAGTAACCATGGATTCAAAGGACAAAGGAGTAGGACCCTTGCATCGTGATTTCCTGAATCACAAAACCCCAAAATAATGAGGTTTCGGCATTTCATGGACCGGGGATTCGAAAGGGAAAGGAGGAATGCTTGCATCATGATTCCCCAAATCATGAAACCCCGAAAGAATTAGGTTTCGACATTTCAGCGACTGAGAGTTGGAAAGACAAGGAGTCAAACCCTCCACATCGTGAAATGCAAAAATCAAAGAGCCGAGACAGTGTTCATATGAGTCAGGAGTAAAGGTAGGAGCTAGTGGGAGCTAGGCTCTATTTTGGGGTTCGACAATTCGAAGGATAAGGATCCTGGGAGGGATCGCATGCAGGAGTCTCAAAACTCCCAAATGCGAAAGGTGTGTTGGTTTAGAATAGAGAAGAGTGTTGAAAGTTGAGCACGTGCATAGGTTTCCTCAAATCCCGTGCCATGGAATTAAAGGGACCTATGGATTCATTCAAGGGGTTCCAGCAGGAGTCCGAAGAGCCATTTTGGCTCAGGGAAGAGAGAGATATAGAGACCAGGAGGTCAGTGGAACCTGCTAAGGTAGGGGGCTTGCATCAAAGAGTCTAGTGTAAGACTAGTACTCACGAATCGGTGTTGCAAATCATGGGAGAGAGAAGTTACAGGTAGTTTGATCTTGCAGGTGACATCAAGGGGACCTTTGTTTATGTGTATCGAGTGTTTAGGGTCTTTTGAAGGCCCGAGGAGCTAATTCAGTTCAGGATATTGAAGATCTGAGAGCGGGAATTTGCAGAATACCCAAGAGGGAAGGGGGTTGTGTCATTAGATTCAAATTTATGATAACTCAAGAGCCTCAACAACTTTATCAAGTACCATATCATCCTTTTTTAATGCACCTATCTCCATCTCAGAGCTTGTAATTTTTACAACTTCAAAACTAACCAATTACAATTATTGTTTAGCAAATAATCATCATAAAAAATAGAATATTATTGAATGGAGAAAACCTTGACGATATCATCGATCCATCTAGGGTCTGACTAGATTGGTAAGATTTTAAAGAAAATACTCATCATAATAAATAAAACATTCTTAAATGGTGAAAAAATCAAATATATCAACGAGTCATCTAGGGTCGGACTAGATTGGCCAATTTTTAAATGTATGGTAGCATCTGAGCGAGAGTGCGCAACGCTTTGTCGACTAAGTATTGAATACAAAAATGGTCATTAACACTTCGAGTGACTAAGAAGTTGACACCTCATTCTTATCCCTTAATCCTTTTTTGGCCATGTCTTGAAGGGGTCCCCACCATCATTTTGTTGCTTTATGGTTGTATATTCTAGTTTCTACTTATGTCTTGGTGCATACTGCTACATTAAGTTCCACTTTCTGCTTCTTACTCCCTTTACATTCCCTCTTTACCTCTTTTCGTTTTCATTTATTTTCATATATTTTATGACCTTTACCTTTTTAGAAAAAAACTATCGATGGACATTACTTTCCCGACACATTTCTTTCATTTATTTTTCATAGGTATGTTCCATGCACTTGCAATGTAGTTGAATTCCATTGACAGATTGGATTTTTCGATTGTATCATACTTTTATCTATTTTTCATGCTCATAAAAACATTAAAATGATACCCAAATAAAAGAATAGGGGAGGGCGGGGGAATTGATATGTATTCAACTTAGTGGAAACCATCAGTGGTTGTGACCCATGAACATGGAACCTATTTTCAACCTTCTCTTACATTTGGGATCTATATTTCCTTAGGAGATGTACTATTATTATGAGTTAATTACTCCTACAATTGGTTAATGTTATAGT
This sequence comes from Picea engelmannii, assembly GCA_009831015.1. Taxonomy (NCBI): domain Eukaryota; kingdom Viridiplantae; phylum Streptophyta; class Pinopsida; order Pinales; family Pinaceae; genus Picea; species Picea engelmannii. The sequence continues at coordinate 10,011 of WSFP011550001.1, forward strand.
CACTCTCGAGAGTGTTTAGTTTATGCATGTGTTCATGCACTATGGGGTGAGTGAAAGCTAATGATTGTCTCTCATGACACGTTAGAAGCAATGGAAACCTGGAAAAATAACAATATGTTAACTTGGAGGGATTATTCAATGTACTTTTACAATGAATTTGAATATGGTGTAAGAATATGAAACGTAGGAAATTGAATTAGCTTTCCGAATATAGAAATTTTATTTATAGAAATTGTTAATAACTATGTCAAATTTGTTTTTGTAACAACCCTAGTAGAATATATGTTTAGGGAATTATTAAGTAAAATTTATTAGGTAATTAATTTTTCTAACATATTAATAATTAAACAAAGATTGGTATAATGATACTAATTAAATATTTATTAATTAATTAATGGTTACAATTTGATTAATTAATTGATTAATCAATTACATGTTACATTCATTGACATGGGTATTAAATTAATAGGGTTAATAAATTATAAGTATAATTTGTTAAAGACTTACGTACACGGAAAGGGATAAGATATTAATTATAAAGGGATAAGATATTAATTATAAGGGGATAAGGTAATAAATGTGTAGGTAAGGAAGTAAATGAAAAGAGGTGGTGAAGGAGGGATATGGGGGAAGGAGGTTTACGAAGGGGGGATCATCATTCGACGGGGGGATTTTTATTTTGGGGGTTCTCTTGGATTTGTAGAGAGGAGAGTTTGAGTTGGGGAGTCGGGAAAAGGATCAGTACAGGGGGCACTAGTTTCCTATAGGTTTTGGGCACGGGGGCCAGGATATCCATATGGTATCCTGGAGCTAGGAAGCTATCCTAGTTGGCAGGGTGGAACAAGGTTTGGGCAGTGTTTGATCCAGTTCAGCAACGAACAACCAGATCGACGGAGGAATTAACATTAGACCAAGGTATTTTAAAATTATGTATTTGTTTTATTCTTTTATAAAATTAGTATTCGTTGACAAATTTAACATGCCTATGAGATAAATTAAAAGGAGTTATTGAGTTACTGAAATCAAGTAGCAGTTACTGTTTTGTTTGTAGAATTAATTGAAGTTAAACTTATTCGGCTACTACACATGGTATCAGAGCCCTATTTCAAAATATGGAACCAAGGGCCTACCTACCTACCTACCTACCTACCCACCTAACCTATAAGCCAAGTAACATTGAAACCTTAAAAAAACCCTGAATATAAAAGAAGGAGAAATATGTAAGAAATTCCCCATAGTGTCAAATCTCTCTCCACTTATTCAAGTCACCTTCACGCCTATAAGGGTCTTGACCTCCTGCAAGAAGTAAGAAGTAAAAAGACTAAAGAGTATTAGGTTCAAAA
>WSFP011550002.1:0-11022 GCA_009831015.1 Picea engelmannii
CTGCGACTTCGACTTAGGAGCCCCGGGAGCATTCTTTGTTACTAATTCACATGCTGATGATTTCTTCCTCAACTTAGTCAATATTCAAGTTCCTGGTCATGGAAATGTTCACTTAGACTGCAACTCTTGGGTGTATCCCTCCTCTGAATACAATATATCTAATCGGGTAAACATGTGATTTATCTCATATATCTAATCGGGTAAACATGTGATTTTCTCTAATCGGGTAAACATGTGATTTATCTCATATATCTAATCGGGTAAACATGTGATTTATCTCATATATCAGATCTGGGATAGTTTTTTGATTAGGAAACGTATTTATGGGCTACTAACTGTGTTATATTGTAATGATCTGTAGAGCTATCTCCCTGCTAATACTCTTCTTCTTCTCAACAAATTGAGGAATCAGGAACTGATAAACCTAAGAGGCGAATACGATGGAATGGCAGAGATTGAGAGGAAGGAGTGGGATAGAGTGTATGACTACAATTTCTATAATGATCTAGGAGAACTAGACATGGGTGTGCACCTCAACTGGCCAATGCTAGGAGGGTCTCCACATTTCCATACCCCGGAGGGGTAGAACTGGACGTCCTCCTACAAAAACAGGTGAGCTTACCTGTAATCATTTAAAGAATACAAATATACACTGAAATCAATGCCCATATACATTGAAATCAATGCCCAAATAGAATAGAAATAGAAATTGACGTTGAAATAGAAATAGAAATTGACATTGAATTAGAAATATAAATAGAAATTGTCATTAAAATTGAATTTGAAATTGCAATTGACATGTACACCGATGCTTTAGAAATTGACATGAACACTGAAATTAATGCATCTAGAAATTGACATGATCCAGATTAGATCATTATATTGTTTTTCATCTATCTTGGTCCTTTAAGAGTGGAAAAAAATTGGAATAAACTTGGAGGGTTATTTTAATGGTAGGTCTCAGTTTGGAAAGTTGCGGTCTAGAACCTTCTGAAGCCATGTTGAGGCATTAAACGATGTTTTTTGGGGTTTTAGTACCATACCTCCCACACACACCCTTGATAGCATTCTACACTTTGAGACCTTTCTAACGATGAAAATCATGCGTCAATCAGAGCTCGTATGCACTCGTATGTAAACGTTGTGCCTCTCGCAATTTGACCTACCATGTTGACTACCATGGTACGAGAGGATGTCACATAAACCCTAGTTACTCATGCATATGGGGCTAGCCACGTATGTAATTTCAAGAAGATTCTAGAAGGTCCAAAACCCTATCACAATTGAGGGTTGAGTAAGTTAAAAACCTATCCAAAGATGGTTATCAGGCTATGTTAAATACCAAGCCACTAGGAGGAGACGGGGTTCCATTATTTTGCATTGTATCTTTTTCCATGGCTGAGTAAAATGTCCAAGAGTGGTATTTTGTGAGCATAACAGAGGAGGAGAGATTATGTAGCAGGCATATAGGCCATAGTTTTTGGGGAAAATTAGGTTTGTTCATGAAACCCTGGTATCCTTCTTTCAATCTAGTTAGTGGCATTCTCTCCTCAGCCCCAGTTTGGGTGAGGCTTCCTAATATTCCCCTTCATTTTTTGGGCCTTCCCTCTCTTGAGGCCATTGGCTCGGCTTTAGGAAAGTTCCATTTCGTAAGTCGTGAAAGTACGAGGCACAACACCTCTACATTTTTCCGCATTTGCGTTGAAATGGATTTCAGTAAAGGATTCCCAATTGAAGCTATTCTTACTGGTAAAAAATACGCTTGGCCTCATAAACTTGACTTTGAGAGAGTCTCCTTGCATTGTATATATTTCTTTGAAATAGGTCATCTTGCTTCCCATTGTCCCAAAGGGTACAAAAAGTTCAGAAAGCACCGGAAATCCATCTGGTGGGCTGGTTCTAATGATGACCATCAAGTAATTCCAAAAGCCTACAAAGAATATCCACAAAACAATGAAAAAACTCCTTCGTTATCTCAAGACCCGTGCCAGAACTCCACTAAAAATTTGGAGAAAGAGGCATCTTCCCTTCAGGATTCAAATAACAGAATTCAAATACAAAAATCCCCTCAGTCATTGTCAAGTGAGGAAGATCAGATTGATGTTGATGAGGTTTTGGATCAAGAAAATCAAGAACACTCAGATCAATAAATCTCAGGTAACATAAACAATACAAATGGTCCAACATCTGCAAACGAAGTTTGGATGGTAGTCAGAAAGAAGAATAAAGTACATGAAACACCACAACCAATGGTAACAAGAAGTCAGGCCCACGAGTTAGGCAAAAAGACGAGAACTTCCCCATCAAGTTAATTTAGATGCAATGTCTCTTCACGTTTATTCTTGGAGTCCTTTTCCGAGTGTACTCAGTAAGCTTGTTCTTTGTGAAGGTGTCATTTGAGTATTTTAAAATTTCATTAGTGTTGGACACACCTACCACACTTAAAGGGGGGGTGAATGAATGTGGGGTTTTTTCCCCCAAAACTTCCCTCTTTCGCAAAATGCATTAGTTAGCATTCAACATTTTACTCATTACTCATTACTTTCATTTATAACCAGTTATATGTGAACACATATAAGAAACATATATCAACAATATATCATCAACAAGTCATCACCACAGGGAACACAAAGAACACAAGATGTATGTACAACTTTCTTTTTATTACGGACTACAATCCTTTGGGTTTCCACGTAAAACACTGGTGTACTGTGTATGTGTGTGATTGTAAGTGTGTGTGTGTGTGTGTGTGTGTGTGTGTGGTAATTGTTGTTGACATCAATGTTGGTATTTCCATCAATGCTAAAGGGGGATATTGTTGGATCATGTTCTCATTCATGCCAATGATTTGATTGATTGATGTCATTGATTGATGTCAAGTGATTGATTGATGTCAAAAGATTGATTGATTTATGATTGATGTAATGTAATATGTATTTTCCTTGATGAGAATGCATATATGAAGATGGATCAATGAGTTGTCATTGATACATGATGCATAGTTGAAGTATATGATGCAGTGGTGGATTGATGTATAAATGACTCATTATTGCATTATCATGATTGATAAGGTGCACAAATGGATGAACTCCAAAGTGGTCCTTTTATGGTGAAATACCTCACAGAAAGATGCTTTGTGGATTAAGTTATCCTAGAAGAATGGTTGGAGAACCCATGCTTGTATGTGGAATAATGAGATGAAGATCAATGATTTTTTTGGTGAAACTATCCTAGATGGATAGTTCTTGTCATGCCATTTCCAATGGTATGTGGAATGTCACATAACTCCTCACGGTTTGAGAGTTATGGCTCTACAAAGTTGAAGGACCCCCATGTGTTGGCTTGAAGCCCCAAATGGTCAAAAAAGTCAAAGTGCCATAAAAGAAGAAATCATTAATTAAATGATAAAGAAAAGTGACAAAGTCAAGATGGATTATTTAAATAATAAAGAGAAGTAACAAAATCAAGAAGGAATATTTAAATGATAAAGTATTGGAGAAATTTCTATTTATGGAAAGTGGTTAACCCTAAAATAAGGAAAATAGGTTAAGTAACCTAGAAATGGGTTAAGTGACCTAGAAATGAGTTAAGTGACCTAAAGGGTGAAAGTATAAATAAGATATCTATGGACTCCTGCAAATCATCCTTTTTGTTGATCAAAGGAGAGATTCTTGTGGGAATAGCTTTTGGAGTATTGATGGAGAGCTTCTTGTGAGAGCATTTTGGTGTGGATCTCTTGAGCATGATTGAAGATATATTCTAAGAAAGAGAGTGTGAGAAGGATCTCATTGACGCATAAAATTTTTGGAAAAATTAGAGATCTTGACGGAAAAAGTCTCGGAGCTTCAGAAACCCTAGCTTATGAGGTCTACGCGGGCTATAATGGGCCAGGGCGCGTACATACATGGGTTGTATGAGGACAGGGCATGTACAGTGGATAAAATCATGAAGATTTTTGTTTGAGCTGATGACTGGTTGTTGAATACTGAAGCTGGTTCCAGATCTGCATTCTATGAGATTAGATTTTTCATTGAGACATTAGTATGGTTACATTATTGTCTTCATGATCGATAGCATTTCTTGTTGTGTTGTGAATGCATAGGGAATTATTGGAATGTCTTGGTATGGCTATTGTGATGTGGTTCATGTTGGTTGATGGAGTGATCAGTACTCTTGTGATTTAGTTGTGATATGATTTCTATGGTATGTTGATTAATTATGCATGATTGAGTAGCATTCATATTGATTGGTTGTGGAGCATGAGTAAGCTATTGGAGAGCTTGGATGTGTTGTGACTGGCTGTGGGTCATCTTGGACAGTGAGATACATAAGAGAATGATAAATTGGGTGCAGAGGATCTAAGTTGATCTTGAAGGATAAACCCTAATAGCTCAGAAGGTATACGCAGGTTGTTGTATACCCTGGTTGTGTACATACGTGGGCTGTTGTATACCCTGGTCGTGTACATACGCGGGTTGTAGTGAGCCAGGGCGTGTACACACGTGGGTTGCACTAGTGACAGGTCACGTACCTGTTGCAGATTGATATATGTTGAGGATTGTTGCCTCATCTCAGTTGGTACTGATTGTGTAAGATGAGTCTTTCATGATAGAGTTGGTGCTCTTGTAGAGTTGTACTCTAGTCAATTGTTGCTGAAAACCCCCAAGGATTGTAGTCCATAATAAAAAGAAAATTGTACATACATCTTGTGTTATTTGTGTTCCTTGTGGTGATGACTTGTTGATGATATATTGTTGATATATGTTGTTGATATGTGTTCACATCTAACTGGTTATAAATGACAGCAATGAGTAATGAGTAAAATGTTGAATGCTAACTAATGAGTTTTGTGAAAGAGGGAAGTTTTGGGAAAAAGAGCCCCACACTCATTCACCCCCCTCTAAGTGTGGTAGGCGTGTCCAAAAATTAGTAGTATGTAATAGTTTCCTACTCAATACCCCAAGCCGGCTCGAAGTTTGCAAGATTTTGTAACTCCTTAGCGGTCTTGACCGTGCCTTTTATTATAATTTTTTTTAGTTTTTGTTAAAAACAAATAAAATAAAAATCAACAATTATATATATGTGTACTAATAGAAATATAAATTGACATGTACACTGAAGTCAATGCATTAGAAATAGAAATAGAAATAGAAATTGATATATACAATGAAATCAATGCATTATAAATTGACAAATACATTGAAATCAATCCCCAAATAGAATAGAAATTGACATTGAAATAGAAATAGAAATAGAAATTGACATTGAATTAGAAATAGAAATTGAAATTGAAATTAAAATTGAATTTGAATTTGAAATTTAATAGAAATAGAAATTGACATGTACACTAAAATCAATGCGTTAGAAATTGACATGAAAACTGAAATCAATGCATCTAGAAATTGACATGATCCAGATTAGATCATTATATTATTTTTCATCTATCTTGGTCCTTTTAGAGTGGAAAAAATTGGAGGAATCAACTTGCAGGGTCATTTTAATGGTAGGTCCCAGTTTGGAAAGTTGGGGTCTAGAACCTTCCGAAGCCATTTTGAGGCATTAAATGATGTTTTTTGGGGTTTTGGTACCATACCTTCCCCACACACCCTTTACAGTGTTCTACACTTTGATACATTTCTAACGGTGCAGACCATGTGTCAATTAGAACTCGTAGGCAAACATTATGCCTCTCACAATTTGACCTACCATGTTGACCACCATGGTACGAGAGGATGTCACATCAACTCTCGTTACTCATGCATATATGGCTAGCCACGTATGTAATTTCAATAAGATTCTAGAAGGTCCAAAACCCTATCACAATTGAGGATTGAGTAAGTTAAAAACCTATCCCAAGATGGCTATCAGCCTATGTTAAATACCAAGCCACTACATTCTTTTTCCTTGTATTTTGTTCCATAGCTGATTAAAACATCCAAGAGTTGTATTATGTGAGCATAACAGAGGAGGAGATATTTTGTAGTAGACATATAGGCCACAAGTCAAAGGAAACTTCATAAAGAGTGTCTTTTTCTTTGTACTTGCATCATTTCTATACCAGAGAAAAGAGAGAAGAAAAATCTCACCTTCTAGATGGGTTTTCTAACCTTCTAGCTGGGTTTTCTCCCATATTGGGTTTCCTAGGTCATATCTTGTGTTTATTCATGGATGATTTGTATTTATTTATGTTCTCTATTTTTTTCATTTGAACTATTTCATATGTTTTTTAAGAAGAAAACCGGTAATCAAGTGTTTGATATCTAAAGGAAAAATAACCTTAATATTAACGATATCAGTTATTTTGTTAGATGTGTTGTGACGAAGTCCACTGGAAAATCCATGATAGTTTCCAATGTATATTTTTCATCATTCAACACTATTACTTTATTTATGTTCAACTTATTCCTCGTGTAACTCTTGAAATATACCTCTAAATAATACTCTCTATCTTCTCAACAAACTGTGGAAATTGAGTTAATTAAAAATGATCAGATTCATCTCAAACATATACATATACATAATTTTGATCATCTACAAATTGTGTCACTATACTAAAAACTGAAGAAGATAAATTTGATCATCTACAAATTTTGTCACTATACTAAAAACTGAAGAAGATAAATTTTGATCATCTACAAATTGTGTCACTATACTAAAAACTAAAGAACATAGAGTGGCATTGATCTGTCTCCATAATACTCTATATACTTTCAAACAACTCAGGAAAGTGAGTAAAGTTAAAATTATTAGATTAATCCTAGACATATACATATACCTAATGTTGATCATCTACAAATTTTGTGTGATCATCCATGATTGAAACCAACATAGATCCATCTTAACCTCAGATCTATCAAGTGCCAAGAGGGTTCAAATCTCTCTAGTTGCAAACCTCTTTCAAAGTGAAAAACTTGAGGAATGGTTTGCAGCTCAAGATATTTGATCCCTCTTGGCACTTGATAGATCCGAGGTTATGATATACATTTTTCACCAAAAACCTCTATCATTTACAATTTGATGCGCTATTATAGATCTTGCACCCAAACCTTGTGTCATCTACAGTTTCATTGCATACATCTTGCACCAAAAACTTTTGTGGTCTACAATTCCTCCACAAATTGGAACGTGGTCTGCATTTGGACCACAAACTATCTATTACAATACATTAATATAAATACAATTTAAATTGGTGGTCCTATATCGTCACATCATGAGCCTGACGGACCACAATTCCTTTCAACACTTAGCTAATTATTATGAGGTCGTGCCTTAGCGCTAACGAAATTTTATGCCCCATGTTCTGTGATATACATGTTTCACACAACATTTACGTGATATACATTTTTCACCAAACACTTATGTCATTTACAATTCCACCCCATTTTCCATAATTTACCTTGTAACCTGCTTGGCAGGGACTACGCTGCCACACAACACTTGTTAACAATTAAAGTGGCATATTTATGATTAAAAGTTTCTTTTTCATTCAAAAAGGATCAAATCTCTCCAATTACAAATTTTGTGTGATCATCCATGGCTGAAACCAACATAGATTCATCTTAACCTCGGATCTATCAAGTGCCAAGAGGGATCAAATCTCTTTAGTTGCAAACCTCTTTTAAAGTGAAAAACTTGAGGAACGGTTTGCACCTCAAGAGATTTGATCTGTTTTGGCACTTGATAGATCTAAGGTTAAGATGGATCTATGTTGGTTTCAACCATGGATAGTCACACAAAATTTGCAACTTGAGAGATTTGATTCTTTTTTATGCTTGAGAGATCCAAGATTAAGATGAATTTAGACTAATAATAGAATAAATGAAATTTCATCTTTTCAAATTGATTTGAAAATATTATTTATATTTTATTATTTGGACCCTCATTATTTATGGATTGAAGTGAAAATAATGAAATGTACATCATATGTAAAAAATGTGTTTATTAATTATTAGAAAGAATTTAATATATAATGTTTAAAAAATTAATATTTTGTTAGTTTATTTGGATTAGAAATGATTTGTTTTTTCTTTATACTATTTTCTTATTAAAAATTAAAGTGGCATCTTTATGGTCAAAAGTTTATTTTTCTACATGTAATATGTGATATGTGATAATCAAATTTTGTATAGGAAATAATTTAACAATGATATATCAACAATTATTTATCTAATTAAATGAGATATCAACAATTATTTATATGATTATAAAGTTTAGGTTAGTGGGATTTTGGACCCTTATTATTATTTATGGATTAAAGTGAAAATAATGAAATGTGCATCACATTTAAAAATATGTTTTCATTAATTATTAGAAAAAAATTAACATATAATGCTTAAAAAAATTATTTCATTGTGTTATGACAAAAGTTTTTGTTTCGATGGAAATGATTTGTTTATTTTCATTCAATTTTCTTATTAAAATTTAGGTGACATTTTTATGGTGAAAAGTTTATTTTTACATGTGATATGTGATGCTCAAAGTTTATATAGAAAATAATTTAACAATGATATACCAACAATTATTTAAATAATTATAATTTTGAATTTGGTTTTTATGGTCATACCTAAAATGTATAATATATAGAAATTTAATTATATTTTGAAAGACATACATGCATAAGAGCTATATAAAATTAGCTCTACTCTTATCAATAAAATCAATTATAACTTTCTTATCAATAAAATCACTTATAACTTTATTTAATTGTTAAATGAACTATTTTGTGTGTGTATATATATATACTAAAATCAATGCATTAGAAATTGAATAAAAATAGAAATAGAAATTGACATATTAACAATATCATTTATTTATCAGATCTATTGTGATGGTGTTCCAGTGGAATATCCATGATAGTTTCCAAGGTATATTTTTCACCATTCAACACTATTACTTTATTTATGTTCAACTTATTCCTCGTGTAACTCTTGAAGTATACCTCTAAATAATACTCTTTATCATCTCAACAAACTAAGTTAATAAAAATGATCAGATTCATCTCAGACACATACAAATACATAATTTTGATCATCTACAAATTGTATCACTATACTAAAAACTGAAGAAGATATAGTGACATTGATCCGTCTCCATAATACTCTATATACTTTCGAACAACTCAAGAAAGTGAGTAAAGTTAAAATGATTAGATTAATCTTAGACATATACATATTACCTAATGTTGATCATCTACAAATTTTGTGTGATCATCCATGACTAAAACCAACATAGATCCATCTTAACCTCAGATCTATCAAGTGCCAAGAGGGATAAAATCCCTCTAGTTGCAAACCTCTTTTAAATTGAAAAACTTGAGGAACAGTTTGCACCTCAAGAGATTTGATCCCTCTTGGCAGTTGATAGATCTGAGGTTAAGATAGATCTATGTTGGTTTCAGCCATGGATGATCACACAAAATTTTCAATTGGAGAGATTTGTGTAACATCCTGCTCTTGCGCGCACTAAGGGAACTTATTCTTTGAGGACACTTACTTGCAAGTGATCCAGATTATTATACTATTGGGCGTTTGATTATGATTATGAGGCGTATGGATATGATGACATGTTATTTTTCTATATTGATATAGACATATGCTATTGACTCGGTTCTCCTGAGTGTGCAAGACTTCGGACCTCAAGGATGCAGAGGCATTGATGAAATCCCTTGGACTCTGGATCGAGTCAAGGAGTGAAATATTGGGGTTTTATTATTGTTGATATGACATATGTGCATCTGATTAGATGTTATGATTGTGGATTTTATTTCTGACATAATTTTTTGATGATGTAGGCTGACGATAGCTTGCCGACTAGACTCACATGTGGAGTAGAGGGGTCACACATGACTACCAGAGACGTTGAGGGCGAGGTGTGGACAACAACCCTGCCACAGCCTACTAGCACTCTCGTCGTGGCTTGAACTGTAGGTTAATGATTACCTAGTTTGAAAAGACCCATGATGTTGTGAGGGAAGACTGCGACAGTCTTTCATGATGATTCTAAGGGGTGCACAATAACACAGGGACCTTATTACTTAGAGGCCCTTAGTCTCCCACAAGATCACCTGGCGGAGTATTGACTCCAAGGTTTTTTGATGTCTACCAAATTATTCAAGAGGTGAGTGACACCCTTGGAGCATGTAGTGTGTCATGAAGGGCATGTCGCGTAGGGGAAATCGAATGAGGTGAGTGGCACCCTTGGAGAACCTAGTGCATCCTGAAGGGCATGTTGCATTGTTAACTAATAAGTGAATAAACCTAGATGGCCTTAGAATGAATAATGTGATAAGAAATATTTAAAAACAATTTCCCTAATAAATTGTCGCCCAGCCTCGAAAATTAAAATCTAGGTCTAAGTGATACTTGTGGTAAAATAATAATAATAACAATAACAATAATAATCATTAAACATGTGATGAAAATGGGGTAAGAACTTCGATTAATTTATTAAAATCAAATTATTCAGGGATTAAAATTTTAAAAGGGAAATGATTGTTTGTTACTTATGCTAATTAAAATTTATTAATTAAAAAGAAAAAGGGGAAAAAGGTAAATTTTATACACTTGCTAATTTGAGTTTTAGATAAAAAGGGAAAAGAGGGAAACTTAAAAGAATTAGGAAACTAAGGGAAAAAGGGGGAAACATAAAAAAAAAAAAAGACATAAAGAAAAGGAAGAATAACAAACTTAGTAAGGAATCTTGCCTTTAACAACTTTCTAAATTGAACTCAACTAGGAATTTAGTAAGGGCGTAAGTCATTAAAATGTGTAAGGGAATATGGGGACACCTAGGTGTGATTTTAGGAATGCTTTTAGGTGGGTGAGGGAAATATGAGTAATTAAATAATTAATGAAATTAATTTCGGGTGCAACGAAGGGGATGGGTGACACGTGTACGGGGAGGATTTTTCCAAATTAAATTATTGAACAATAAATTAAATGGGAAATTGGGAAAGAAATCACTTAGAAACTCTATATAAAGGAGGGAGGAGGAGGAGGATGGATCTCCTCTTGGATGCGTAAC
>WSFP011550009.1:0-11353 GCA_009831015.1 Picea engelmannii
TCAATCTCAAAAGCAACCTAGGGTTGTAGTAAAAATATATCAATCACACCTTGCCTTGAACAAACTGAAGTTCTAACTTGAATTACAGGAAAGCAATCTACCTATTGCAGAGTTCAATGTTTTAAAGAAATAATTGTCCAAAGAATCCTGGATTACATTAAGAAATAAAAACTTAAGAAAGAAATATTTTCATGATACTACAAAAGGAAAGACCAGCTATTCTATAACAGAGAACATGACCCTATTCTCCAAGCAGGAATCTTCAACACCTGTTTTCGATCATCACACTTTCATGAACTCATTGTTAATTGAAATGATTGACACACACTAAAGGCTAACTATATTTTAATAGAGAACATGACCCTATTCCCCAAGCAGGAATCTTCAGCACCTATTTCTGATCATCATACTTTTATGAACTCATTATTGATTGGAATGATTGACACACACTGAAGGTTAACTACCTCTTAACATAGAATAGGACCCTATTCCCCAAGTAGGAATCTTCAGCACATGTCCCTGATTAACATGATTTCCTAAATTCACCAAATAGGATTGCTAACTAGAATGATTAACAGTTACCCAAGCATGAATCATATGAAAACAATGTAACAATCCGTAAAGCAGAGTTTCAGCAAGACAGAGTTCAGTAAAGTAGTGTTTCAACAAAACAGAATGTAATCAAAGCATGAACATAAATAACACTTAACACACTACAAAGCTAATGGGTGAATATTGTGAAGAAGGTGGGCCCTCCCTTCTCACAAGATTCCCCTGAAACGAAAGGAACTAGAGAGAAATGCTCAGAACAATCTTTTATTCATCTGTCAACTGTATCATATTACAATCTAAAATGAAACACGTCCTTCTCTGTAAAATCTTTCTTAACCAAAAAGAAGATCCTCTCTAATGGTGATTTCCTCTTATTTAAAGAGGAGAATCCCCTCGATACAATTTGATCATCAAATTACATGTGTATATCTGAATCCTATTCTTAGTCAGATCAAATCTCTATACAGGAATAGGATATCCTGGTCTCCCATAATAGAATGCTATTACAATAGTTGAAAAGGTGTTGAGTGAGGTGTTGTTGTTGCGGCTGGAGTAACAACTTATTTATTTATATTCTTGTTACTGTTGTTGTATGATGTTTCAGCATCACAAATCGCGGGTTGTTTCAGCAATGGGATTTGCATTCTGACTGTTTTAGCAACGTGGTTCACACAACAGCGACAGTTAATTCCGGCTCAAGGTGCAGCTGTTGTGGTCAGTGTAACAACTTTGTGTTGTTGTTTCAGCACCGTAGACCACGGAGAGTGTAACAGCTTTTGTGTGAGTTGTTGTTTCAACATCGTAGACCACAGAGAGTGTAACATCTTTTGTGTGAGTTGTTGTTTCATCATCGTAGACCACAGAGAGTGTAGCAGCTTCTTCTTGTGTGAGTTGTTGTTTCAGCATTGTAGACCACAGAGAGTGTAACAGCTTCTTATGTGAGTTGTTGTTTCAGCATCATAGACCACGGAGAGTGTAACAACTTCTTCTGTGTGAGTTGTTGTTTCAGCATCATAGACCATGGAGAGTGTAACAGCTTCTTCTGTGTGAGTTGTTGTTTCAGCATCGTAGGTCACAAACTGTTTCAGCCACAGGGTTTGCGTGCTTTGATTGTTTCAGCAACAGGCCTCAATGCTAATCTGCATTCGAACTGTTTCAACACTTATATATTTATAATCAATGGTTAAGTACGAGAGTAATGTAAAATTATATGCAAAATAGATTAAACATATAGTAAAGAGAAGAGACGTTATATACCTTTGGAGAGATAGGGTAAGGTGATAATATAAGTTTAAATGTGAGTGGAAAAAGGTTGTAATGGTAGCAAAAGGTGTGAGAAAAAAGGTACATTGTAGGGTCCTAACAACAAGTACCAACCCCATACAACATCGTGCAGCCATAGTATAATACTGCACAACAACCATATAATACTGCGCTACCACAGTACAACACAGTGCAGCCTCAGTACAATACTATGCAGTACAATCAGGTGCCTTAGTATAACATGATGTGAGGAGATCTAGCTAGCTACAGAGGCGGAGGATGAGCTAGAGGAGGTTTTGGAAGATGTAGAGGACCAGTGGTATGTCACAACTTTCAACAACTAGGACATTATGCAAGAGAATGTCCACTTCCACCAGCGACTTGTATGTATTGTCGTGCATCGGATCATGACACAAAATAATTTCCTACGTTACTAGGGAAGATCCAGGAAAAGAGGAATATGAACAACCAAAATGTTCAATGGATTTCATCCGAAGCAAGGGATGAAAGACAGAACATCAACATAGTTATGCACGAAGGAGATAAAAGAAGAAATGGTGCAGTCTGTCAACATCCAGTACAACACCAGTGGGTGAAGAAGAATGTTGAACCAAGGAAATAGTTCAACGTGTAGAACGAGAAGGAAACATTTAAGAAAGCAAGACAATAATTTATGAAGAAAGACATCGTTTCTACTTCAACCACGTAACATAACAAGTATCAGAGTATGATATGCCTCCATCGTTGGATCATACCAAAGAAATGAAGCCCCTGGGAAAAGTAAGTACAATCAAAGGCTTTTTACAATCATGTGTAATGTTAGCACTCTGCAAATTTTTTCCAGCTAAATAGACAAATGATAGAGGTAACCGTTTCAACCAGATTTAGATCTAAGGCACTAGCCTGATCAAATCAAAGAGGTATCTCTCATGTCACTTGATATTTCTTTGGAAATTGGTGTCTAGAGAGGTTTTGGGAGGGGTTTAATAAAGTTGTTGGCAAGGAAGGGGAGGAACACTCAAGGCTATGGAGTCAAAATTCTGAAAGTGAATGAAAACAATGACCAGCCAGTAGAAATCTCCAGAGGATAAATGCTAAACTAGGTGATGAGTCTGATTTATTCTTGAAATTTAATAGAGTGTAGGAAGATAAAGAGAACAGATAACTACATCAGAGCATTACTGAAATGAATTCTGAATTAGTTAAGAAGACAATCACACAGTTTAAATTGTTTAAACCAAGAGCTTCATTAGACGAATTCTGGGATTTTAACTATCCAATTTAAATAGAAGAGAATGCAAATGGAATAAAGGATCATAGGACACACATATGATGAAAGAAGACAAAGCTCATATCACCACCAATTAGAATCTTTTCGTAGAGACTTCAAATTTTTTTTCATATATATTCAATTCATCTTCAGAAAATTAAAATAGAGTTCAAAAAAACCAAAAGGGTGCTCTTGCACTTCTGCCAACAATAATTCATTCAAGTATCCCAGTATTTATACAATTCGATTACAAAGGCTGAAACTGAAGAGTTTCATCTTCTAAAAAAATTTCGACAGATAGTTTCGGTACACGAAACGATTTACAATGATTAATAAAAAAAGGCATCAAAATTATGGACAATTTCTCTCACTATTTGGCTTCCTCCACACCATCTGTCTCGCTCTGACCTTTTGTTGAATATACAAATTTGGTGACACCTGGATATCACTTACTGGCTCCGAGGATACTGCACTGCATTTTACCCAGTTGCATGATTTCCTTCCATTGTGAATCAGAGGGAATTTCGTAATCCATCATCTCTTTAATCAAAATCTCCAAGGCAATGCACGTGGCGTAGGACATAGTCGACAAGCCAACCTTTACTGCTTTGAACTTATTCAAAATTTCAAAGTTTGTAGCCAAATATTCTACCAGACTTGCGCCTTTCAGACTTTCTTCCATAGCTTCAAATTTAGAATGGTCCATTCTACACAGAATGAGGAGAGAATTGTAGTCTTCTTTATTGTATAACGAACACTTACCATCCAAAAATGATGGGAGGCCTTTGATAAAAAAAAATTCAAATGCATCCTTAAACTCTTGTATGTTGTGCTCCATTTGCATAGCCTTGTTTTGGACCGATATGAGTAGGTTATTCTTGGAGATCATCCTTTTGGCCCAAATGATCGATGTAGTACTGTCCTTTACCCCGATAGTTTGAAGATCAGTAGTTGGCACAAAATTTAGCAAGTCAATAGCATTTTGGGCCCATTCTGAGGGTTTCTTGGCTAATATTTCATTAACAATAGTACACCTGCTCTAAGTCGTAGAAACCACGTTATCTTTATCATTTATAAAATTCAGATAAGGACTAAACTTAGCTGCCTCTGCAGCAATAGCAGCCCATATTACATGTTTATCTCCCTATAATAGTGTTTTTCCCTTTATCCTTTTTTTCAGCTTGCTCACTCTCTCTTGCAAATCTTGATTATCTATGTGAAGTTGAGCCATCTTCTCATCTTTTACTTTCATCTCTTGTTTCAACTTTTCTATGACTTCTTTGAGGCCCTTGATCTCCCATGTTTTTAAGATTACCTGGGACATAGCTTGAACCAACCCCTCAGTTCTTGATCCAGCCTCTATATTTGCAGGTACAATGACAGCCATATCTGATGTTACTACCTGTGCTTGTGACCAATTCTCTTTTTATTTTTCTAACTGCAACACTTTAGCTTTGTGATCAAGTGCTTCTTGTCTGAATGTTTCCTTATCCTAATCCAAAGCAGTTAGTTATGTTGTCTATAGATGATCTGTAGGGGACATCTTCAACTTTTTCTTTAGGCTTTGGATCATCTTATCTTTATCATATAGAGAAGCCTTTACCCCTTTGGGGCCTTCAGATTCTAACCTTTTGACCTGTGTCATCCAGGATTTGTTGGATGTCTTTTCTTGTTTCAATTGTCCATCTAGTTTGAGTGCATGTGTTGTCAATCTCACAACCCTCAGACCTAAGCTCAGATAATCTGAATATAGCATGTCACTGACATTCCTGTGGAACTTTACTTTGTTAGGGGAACCAATATTTTCATAGTGAATTTTGAACTCAAACACCTTATCATACACCTTATCATCATCAGCCACTGCTATGTTAAATGTCTTTCTTTCCACATCCCTAACTAAGAGTAAGGAAGCCTTATGTCGGGACATCTTCTCTACTTCAAGTAATAGGTCTCTTATTTTAATATTGGCCATACTTCCCTTCACAACATACAGGTTCATTAAATCTTCCTTGGACTGATAAACTGCCACAGGTGTCTTGCCAAATATGTGTTTCCTGCTACTAAAAACCTTTGAGTTTCTTTCATTTTGTGGCATTCTTCCTGTACCATCTTCTTCATTCTTGGTTACACCTTCCACCATCTCCATGCTCATTTTCCCTTTGGGATCTTCTTCTTCCAGGTCAACTATTTGAGAGGGTGGTGTGATTTTCATTTTCTTGGGAGTATCTTGTTGGCTACTAGAACCCAAGGCCTCTGAACTTCTCTTCTTATTATAGACACTCATTTTAGGGGCTTTCACAACCAACCTAGGAGAAGGTTTTTATGTTGGGCTCTGCTGAGAGGTTGGTTCTGTTTTTTTTGTTTGATCATGCTGCAGAGTGACCTTGATATCTACAGAGGTTTCTAGATTGGCTAGATTATTGAATCCATCAATGTTCTTATGTTCATAGGGGCCTTGTTTTCTCGCCAATATTCTCTTTGATATGATCTGATGTGGATCATATTTCCTCCCTTTCAACTGTGTGAACCCAAATTCATTGAGTTTGTATTGGATCAGATGAAAACAAGACTTTTTATTTACCAAAAAGGGCCCCACCATGAAAGGAAATTTTAGGTTAGAAGCCTTATCTGCTTTCAGAAAATGATTTGTCTCTGAGATGATCCTTTGTCTTATGAACTACAAAGAAAAAATTCTGGGAGTCAAAAAGACCGGTAAAAGATAAGGTCCTTCCTAATAGCCATATACCTGAATCATAGTAGAATATATGAACAACATCCAATCTCCTACCATGTTCTTTGAATTTGGTTGTAATGAACTTCTCATTTCTTCCAGAACCCTCGATAGATCTGAACTGAAAATAATATTGTATTCCTTGGACATAATATTATTGATGAAAATAAGCATGGTGATTCTTTTACACTCGGTCGAAATAAATGCAGTCTCAAGAAATTCGGTTATGTTATATTCCAGGAACATTCTCAACAAGTGTGTGTAGTATCTGAAGTGTCTCAATGAATTGAAGTTTACCAACTGTTGATGCATATTATCAGCTATGAATTTGTCAAAATTGAAACTAACCGACTGACCAAACACTGACATAAAGAAGGTCGACAAGAAACTTAACATGACTTCTAACAAAAAAAATTCATTATCCAACCCTAGAATTTGAGTCAGTAGAGAACAATCCCACTGGACTTTGATGAGCATGACACTTACATTGGCAGGCAACAACAGACTCTCTGAATGGTTTTCAGGTTTGACAATGGTCTGCAGAAACAGGGTTTTTACTTCTGGTGGTAATTCTCTATAAATTGTGATCATCTTTTCTTCCTCGAAGGGCTCTAACACTGTGGAGGGATATTCTGGTATACTGAGGATGTACTGAAGCGACGGACTGACTATCTCATATAAAACCTCTGACCCTAATTTATTCAAAATGACTCTTTCTTCTCGAGAATATCGCTCCACACACAAGATTGCAAATTCAGGGAAAGGAAACACTAATTCTACGATGCAAGGGGTGATGGAGGCTTGAGCCTCTTCAAGGAAAGGTATGCAGGTTCCACCATTGTCTAATAAATTCGATTTGGACATAGAAACAGGTGAGATTGTTATCTCTGTGTTGAAAAAGTCAGAGTCCCTATCAATTAGGGCTTCTTCTCTAGAGGCGATGTCTTATTCATTCACAGATAAAATGACAGGATTAGCGTCAATGGTCAAAAATACCTGTTTAAGTGGCGAAAAATGCGCGAATTTGATTCAGTTTTGAACTTGATTTTCGAATTGATGCTTTGCACCAATTTTTGAATGTTTGAATTCTTCAAAATATCATAAAATAATGTCGGAGGCCCTCCTTTTATACTTGCCTATTTACATCGGGGTTTGGAGAAAACGACTTTAGGTAGACCACTTTTCACCCCGATGTGCCTCAAAGGGAGCCACATGTCCACGTTTAAAACCACGACAATTTTCCCTGGCCTACGCTCGAATGATTAATCCTTGCGCTACTTGGATCATCGATATGAGTTTCATCTGTTGATCTGGATCACTCTAAGATCGACGGTCCATCGTGCCGCAAAAACTATCGACATCGGGAGTTGAAGAGAATGGTTTTAAGGTAGACCACTTTTTTCCCCGACGTACCTCTATAGGTGTCGCGTGTCCATGAATAAAACCATAGTGGTTTTCCCCATCCCACCTTTGAGAAATTATCTTCCATGCTTCTTCATCCCCCGATATGCCTCTCAGTCATTGATCCAGGTTACTCTTAGATTCGACGGTCCGCAAAATCCTTCCTTTTGTGCCTCCGCTATATTTTTCTACATGTCACCATATAAGACTTTATCCTCCAAACTATCGCACCTCCGCAGCGATGTGTCCTTTCGCTAAATCTTTGAAACTCAGAGCCTAATCTGAAAATTGCTCTGATGATAACATGTAAAACTATTGAATGATCGATCTTCTGTCAAAATACTGCAAAATATATTAGAAAGATGTAGCATAGAGATAGAAGGAAAACTAGAACAAAAAACAATCAATCACCTACATACAAGGATAAGAACAAGTAGGGAGTTCAGGCTGAATGCCAACATCAGATATTTCAACATGGGAGATATCATACTAGATCTAGGATCCCAATTCAATGTATTACCGAAGAAGACATGGAAATGTATGGGAGATCCCACATTAGGATATTCACCCATTCAGTTGAGACTAGCAAACCAACATAGAGTTCTCTTAATTGGAGGACTGAAAAGAGTGACAATAGACCTGGATGGAGTGTGCACTAAAGTAGACTTCGAAGTGATTGAAATAGTGGATGACACAACACCATATCTATCATTTCTTGACTTGGATTGGGCATTTGATAACCAGGCCATAGTCAATTTAAATACATGAAAAATGACATTTGAATCAAGAGAATACAGGGTCATTCCACGATTAGACCCATCAGAAGGGGAAAGGTTTGCAGAGCCTACTTGCTTGGACTTGGAGGAAATTAGCCAATTGTAAAGAACAACTGCACGTGATGAGGATTACGTAAACCCAACTACAGATGGGATACTCGGTTGGTGGAGAATTACTTCATGTGCATCAGACTCAGATATAGGTTTAGAGAACTAGAAACAGAGGCTACACAATGTTTCCACAAGAAGATGTGCAAGAATAGACTGCGCAGTAAGATGGGTGGGTACGGAGATAAGGGAACCACCTAGTTTCCATGGGGTAAACGATCTAGAAGCATTCTTGACACATTATGAATATGAAATGTTATAAAATCATAGACTCTTAGCACTCGATATAACACTCAAGGCCACACCTACAAGATGGTGGGGCTCACACAAGGAAACAATAAAGGATTTGTACCAATGGAAGCGGTTATTGCGCATAAGGTTTGGCACAGAACAGAGAAACAACCATCAAAAGAAGTATGATGGATAGGGGGAACTAGTGAAACACTTGGAGAAGTGTAGAGCATTGTGGAAAATGACACCTCTAGAGGAATGGCCTCATCATTTTGTACACACACTAGAAGTCATACCGGAAAACTAGTATATGGACCAGGAACTATGCAGAGGAACTACGAGCTGGCTAGTAATACAACATAATTTTATAATCACTTTCCCATTCAAGCATGAGAACCCCAACATAGATGCAACACTTAAGAAGATAAGAGGGGCGATATTCACTAAGGAACCAAAAGTCGAACTCATAACAGAGGAACAACAGCAAAACAGACAGATAGTGAAAGAACTGTTGTCATGCTACCATGTGCAGGAAGAAGCACCAAATGAAGACGATCTATACGATATTCATATCGAGGAAGTGGAAGGAGAAAGAGAAGTGGAAGTTCCACCTCTAGAATCAGAAGTAATTGTTGCGTCGATCAAGGTGAAGAAAGTCAACATTGGGACAGTTGAGAATCCCAAAATGGCTAGCATTGGAGACTGATGGGATGAGCAAATAGTAGAAAGCATAACAGAGTTACTGCATGAGTAAAACGACTTGTTCCCCACAACATTTACAAAAATGAAGGGTATAGAAGGAGAGATAGGTGAAATGAAGATACCACTCAGAGTCGAGGCAAGACCGATCAAAAAACGGCCATACAAACTAAATCTGATCTATAAGTAAAAATTTTAAGCTAAGATCGATAGAATGCTTGAAGCCGACATCATAGAACCTGTGGAAGAATCAAAATGGATAATCCATATGGTAGTTCAGGAGAAAAAACAAGGAGGCATAAGAATATGTGTTGACTTGAGGAAGTTGAATGATGCATGCCTACATGACCCATTCCCTACACCTTTCACAGATGAAGTGTTG
Organism: Picea engelmannii; assembly: GCA_009831015.1. NCBI lineage: Eukaryota > Viridiplantae > Streptophyta > Pinopsida > Pinales > Pinaceae > Picea > Picea engelmannii. The sequence continues at coordinate 9,414 of WSFP011550009.1, forward strand.
GAGAACATAGGGGGACACAAGTTTACTCATTCACTAATAGATTCTCAGGATACCACCACATCAAGATAGCATAGGAAGACATATACAAGACCATGTTTTCTACAGAATGGGGATCCTACTAGTACACGGTCATGTTGTTGAGACTAAAGAATGCACCAACAATATTTTCCAGAGTAGTCATAACTACATTTAAGGAATTTATCCACCAATTTCTAGAGGTATACTTGGATTATTGGAAATTCTATATTCTATTTAAATACCATGTAGAGGTCTTGCGGATGATGTTAGAAATATGCAGGCAGTTCCATATATCATTAAACATAAAGAAGTGCATCTTCAGAACACTGTTTGGGATACTATTGGGCCATATAGAATGCAATCAAGGTTTACTATTAGATCCTGCAAAGATTGCAGTAATCATTAACCTGCCACCACCGAAAATAGTCTGATAAGTAAGGGAGACATTGGGACAAACATGATACCACAAAACATTTATCAAAGGGTACACGCAGATCACCACGCAAATTGAGAAACTGTTAAGAAAAGATACAAAGTTTCAGTGGAATGAGGATTGTCAACATGGCCTAGATATGCTGAAAGAAAATATGGTAACCGCACCAATCTTAGTATTCCCAGACTGAGAGAATACATTCCACGTACATGTAGATTCATCAACCATAGAACTTGGATATATTTTGGCATAGCCACGAGCAGGAGATTTGGATCATCTGATAGAATTCGCGAGCAGAAAATTGTCAGAATCAGAGAAGAACCACAACACTACAGAGAGGTAAGGCCTAGCTATGGTCTACTCACTACAGAATTTAAGACATTACTTACTGGGAAAACATTTTAGTATGTTCACAAATCACTCATCCCTCAAGTACCTAGTCAACAAGCCAGTGTTGGGGGGGATAATCTTTTGATGGTTACTATTGTTTCAAGAATTTGATTTTGAAGTAATAGTCAAGCCAGGGAAGTTGAATGCAGGACCTGACCACCTATCAAGGGTCACAAATGGAGAGGAAAACTACAATTTTAGAGGACAACGTTCTGGATGCACAACTATTTTCAGTTCAGATCATCGATGAATACTTTGCAAACATCATCCAGCACTTGAGTACGAGGACTGCAACACAAGAATATAACATCGTGCAGAAGAAAAACCTAGTAGTATGGGCTACAGATTATCAATTGATTGCAGGACACTTATACAAAATGGGTGCAGATATCATCTTGCGAAGATATGTGTTAGAACATGAAAGACCAAGGATTTTAGCCTAATCCCATGAGGGAATAGCAGGAGGAAATTATGCAAGAAAATCTACTGCGTAGAAGGTATTGCGCACAGGACTATGGTGGCCAACCATTCACAAACTCAAAAGAGTACTACCAGAGATGTGATGTATGTCAGAGAGTGGGTAAACCAAATAGAAGGGACGAGATGCCCCTATGAACACAAGTAACATTGCAACTATTCAAAAAATGGGTAATAGATTTTGTGGGACTAATTAACCCACCAGCCAAGAGGACAGGAGTAAGGTACATTATCACCATGACAAAATCCCTGACAATATGGGCGAAATTAGCACCAGTCAAAGAATGGAGTGCATAAACAACAACACATTTTCTATTTGAGCATGTGATTACTAGATTTGGTTTCCTAAGGATTTTGATGAGAAACCAAGGCACTCACTTCATTACCAACACTATTAAGCTATTAAGGCGATGACGGAGGAATTTTAATTTCATCATCAAAAGAGTACACCATATCACCCACAGGAAAATGGAACAGAAGAAGAATTTAACAAAATCCTCGAAAATGCATTAACGAAGATCTGTAATGTCAACAGGGATGATTAGGACCTAAAAATACCAGGAGTATTATGGGCATACAATACCACATGTAATAAATTGATAGGGCACATGCCATTCACATT
>WSFP011550022.1:0-11352 GCA_009831015.1 Picea engelmannii
GATATATCACTCACTAGGGTTTTCCAACCAACACAAACATAGACTATGTTGCCTCTAGTTATTATTCCTGCTAGTGTATACATGACCAAGAGGACCCTATGTGTAACCATAAACCCCTTCATGAGTATGGGAATAGCTAGCTGGAGATATCCTTGTTTCTACAAGTAGTAATGCTCATGCATAAGAAAAAATACATGGGAGGATATATCTTCGACTGGAAAATATGTTTGCAACCTTTAATATATCCCAGTGCTCCATAAAATCTTTTAGAATTTCTTAGATTTCTCATTTATGTGCTTATATGACTGCAACATTGTTTCCTAAAGGAATTATTTATTTCCAATGTTCATCGAAGTAGTAAGAAACAATGCCAATATAATAAGAATATGCTCTAAATGTACACAATAAACTATTGATGCATTACTCCAGAACCTATTATAGTATTTTTCTCTTGACCAGATTGCACAATGTTATGAATTATTTTGGAATTTACAACAAATACATTGCTTCAAATGTCAGGTAAAGTAGGAGCATAACTAGAACCCTTGATTATGGAAATGGTTTCCTTATTAAATGTATAAACCAAAATCTGGTGGGTGAGATTATTTTAGCTGGTGTTTCACAGAACTAGAACCCAAAGCCTGAGTGATTTCAAGAATGGAAATAAGCTTGATGAGGCAAGATATTTGTGAGTCAGTACAACACAAATTATAGGCTTACCCATCACAATCCATATCTATTTACCTAGAAAGGAAGTGAGTGCTTATTTATTTTTTAATTGGGTGGTGGAAATCATTTGGGTTCTGTCTGAGTTAAACATATTTGTGTTTTGTTGTTATTGAGCAGGCTGCATATGAACGGATTCATCCCGAGTGATATTTGTCTTACTAGAGTCTTTTAATTTATTTTAGAAGAACCATGAAAAATCATTGATTTTAGATGGTTCTTATACTCTTCCAAAGAAGAGTAAAGTATTACGAATGAGTTCTCTTGATGAGTCCGATGACAAGGGACATGCAATAAAAAATGCTAAAAAGGTTCCCCCTTCTACTTTTGATGGAAATGGTGCTAATAGTATAATATTGGATGAACATAAACAAATCACATATATTTTATTGATAAGAAGAGATGAATTAAATTAAGTCATTTCTACAACTTTTGTTTCTATCGAGTCATCTACAAATAAAAATTCAGGGTTTAGTTTTCCAGTTACTCCATCTAATACTAATTTCACAGAACCACCACCAACTCCCAAAATCATGCCATATCCTTCAGATAAAGGTAGCAGTCAACCTACAACATGGAATATTACTCCAACTTTCAACTTTGGTTCATCAAGTCCCAACAAAGGACCTGTATTTTGTTTTTCTACAAGTGGATCTATAGATGTGGACACAAGAAAGCCAAAGTTTGAATTCAATTTTGAAAGAATCCATAATCATCTTTCAACGGTACTTATGTAGCTGCAACTGCATCTATTTCTACATGGATTGGAATCTTTATCTTCAATATTTAAGGGTGCATCAACCTTTGGATTATCATGTAGTGCACCCTCTTTCATAAATTCAAGCAATATTTTCTATACATCTACCACTCTTACCACAACTCCTACAGACTTCCCATTATTTGGTGATGTTGTCTCCAAGGTATTTCAAGAAACCTCACACTTCATATATGTATATGGAAAATGTATTTTATGTAATTGCTATTGCCATCAAATGTTTTCATACAACTATCTTTGGATTCATCTAGAGTTTTGTGATTGGATTACATGGATATAATTTGTACAATTTCATTCTTACCAATGTAGAGTTTTCCAAAAAACATCAAAGGAATAATCCATCGAGTGGTATTCATATCTCCTTTCCATCTCTCCTTTTGAAGAAAAAGATATATTAATGAATTGTGAACAATAATTAAATAATATGAATAATCTACCACCAAAAGAATTTCCTGGTAAAAGAGATGGTTCAAAAGGTGATGATCTACAATATGAGCCTATGAAGGATCTTAATTCATAAATTGATCAAAGTCCAAATACATAAGAACCTATAGATTTCACTAAATAAATTATAGAACAACATATGTTTGGGTTTTGTTTCTCAAAACCATGTTTGGATCAAGGAGAGGATGATGTTCTAGAAGGGTCTATTTAAATCCTTGATGTCATTCCTCCACCATTATTTCCTATGTATGATGTAGAAACCTTTGCTACTTAAATCATGAACCGTGTTCTACATGAGGTCTCTGCTAATTTACCAATTATAATTGAAGAGAAACAAGAGGAAGATTAGTTAGAGGAAAATTATTCACCTACTATCAAAATGAAAGTCTTATCTATAGAATATTTAAATAGTGAATCGGTGATTGAAAACAATATACTCCTTTATTTTGACAAATATTTTGAACAAACTAAGCATATGTCTCTTGATCAATCATCTTGTGCAATAACCAAGAATGTACCACTAGTTTTCATGGACACTTAGAGTTTGGATTTATGAAATAATAAGAGTATGTTTATTGGATGTAATGTCATGGAACAAATTGCAATACATGAGAAAAAAAAGTGATTCATATGCTAAGGACATTTTTTACTACACAAAATCTGATTTTTTTTTATACATTGTACCCTGATTTATTTGTTGACCTTAACTCATAGTAAGTTAATTATGACTTCCATGTATTTGGAAACGTTGGTTTAATATCATAGGAAATGTTTAGTTTCATAGTCAACCGAGAGATCCAGAGTTGGAATAGGAGTTGAAGGAGATGGAGGATTAGTCCTTAGCCAACCCATGATCAATTAAAAGTTTGAGGAGCTGAATTAGTCAATATACCACCTAGATCTAGTCTTCGGGGATGGGATAGAGACATTCTGGTAGAAAATTGATAGATCCTTTCCTCATTAACTAGAATCCTTCCATTCACCTTTCAACAAAATCATTTCACCTTTAGACTTTAAAATTAATCCATTCATATTTAGCCTTTATCCCCTCACCTCTCACAAAAAAACACCACCAGACTTACCCTCACAAGCACTGAATCACCCACCCCATGAAAACAAGATGGTCAATTTCTAATGAGGTGTATAATGATGGTAGTTTTCAATTAACATATGTGGAAGATATAGTAACACTGAATGTGTCAAACCAAATTCATCATCCACATAAATATCTAGGGTTTGCAAATGAAAATATCCAGAAAGGAATAGATCCCAATAGAAAAATAGAAAATACAAACAAAAATCTAGGGTTTGCAAACATAAATCTATTTACCTGGGACTTCGCTGCAGAAGGTCCCTACAAATTCAAATTCTCCATGTCCTCTCCACAAACTTTTTATCCTCCGTGGGAGTTGTTTATATACCTATACAACCTACAATGCTTGAATTAACTAAAACCCCTCTTCTCTGGCCGGCTCCAAGCTCGAATGGTCCAATTTTAACTAAAACCCCTCTCCTCTGGTTGGCTCCAACTCCAATTCAGACCTCACTGGCTCCAGTATTGGTCAGGATGGAAATTCCACATACACTTCCCTCTGCCCCGTCACATATTTAACACTGCACCCACTACCTCTGTGCAATATTGGTCAAGAAAAAAACCCAAAATACACCTCCCTTTTCCCCATCAAATAATTACCACTGCACCCACTCCATATGCGCCCATGGAGTAGCTGTATAATTACTTGAAACCCCAAACAAACCTCCCTCTTCCCTATTGAATATTTACCATTGCACCCACTCCCTATGCACCCATGGACTACCTGTATAATTAAATGAAGTGCATCATATTCTCCCACCTTCTTTGTACCCTTGTCAAATTATGAAGAGCACCATATTCTCCCACCTTTTGTGCCCTCATCAATTCTCTGCACTCTCCTCAAATTATGAATTCGATCAGTACCCTATTCTACCACCGCTTCAAAGAGTAGTCTGAATACATTTGTCAACATTTTTGATATGTCATGAAAGTATGTCGTGAAATGATAGCAGTGAATTATTATAAAAACAATATTATAATATTATAATATTACAAAATATGATATATTTTTCATAACCATTAATTAATATATTTTAAATCATGCACATAGCTATAGTGTATATAAAGTTTGAAAATTATATTGTGTGACTAATATTTATTTAGTTGTGTTTACTCGACAATCAAATTAGTCATTTATTTAGTTGTTGTTATTTGTGTCAATAATTATTTAGATGTGTTTTTTTTCTCGACAATTAAATTAGTCATCTATTTAGTCATTTGTAACACTGTTGCAAACAAATAGTAGTATTTAGTCATTTTTTCATGTTGTGAGTAAAGTTTTAGTCACGTAGTCATTTATTTGCCAAATTCTACTAGTGGTGCAATAAGGGGTCTTTAAGCACCTATTCATAACATAGTCAATTTTATACTCATTTTTCTCATACTTTCAAGAGGAATTCAGTAGTAACCTTTGTTTTTGGGTTTGAGTAGCAAAATTGAAGGGTGTCTTCAAATTTTCCATTGTAAGTCATCATTGTATCAATAGTTTGATTATTAATAAGAGAGGTATCACTATTTGGAAGCGGGCATAGAGACGTAGTCCAAGATGGGTGAACTTCATTATCAAACTGTGTAATGAGTGTTGTTATTTGTTGTCTCTATTTCTCTATATTTGAAATTCTTATTTCCCTAAGTTATTATTAATTAATGTTTTTTATACATAAATAAGAATTTTCACATGATATTTTGCAAATAGTCATGATGATCTTAATTTGTTGAATCTGGTAAGATGTTTAGTGTTTTCTTATGAACTAATTGACATCTATAGATTTTTGGATCATGTGGTATTAGAGATCGCATGATGTGGTATCAGAGCTAGTTTGAAGTGTATTTTCAAGTGAATGCTTATGAGGTCCAAACTCAATCTTGGTGAAGGATCGTTTGAAGAGTACATTCCTGAGATTTGTTCAACAAAAGACAATGATTCTTCTAATCCAAATCCTTTTGGTATTGAAAAGGAATTATTTTCTATGTTCATGGTAATGAATTACATGGTGGAAGAAATCTATGAGGATCGAAAGAAGGCCAAGGGAAATGGTGGTAAAAGCAAAAGAAATCCGCATAACTTTGAGAAGCAGTCGAAGGGAAAAGAAGAAGAGAAGCCTACATGTTCTCATTGAAAGAAGAAAGGACATGAGAAGGTAACGTGTTGGAAGTTGCATCCAATAAGGTTATGAAAGAAGTTCAAGGAATGATATAGATGGATATCGGTGGCCACCCACCTATTCCATTGGCTCAAAGAAGAGTTTTCCATTTTGGCATTTGTTTATAGTTTTTCGAGTCCCAAACTTTTGGGGTCATTTTGAGGCCATAAACAATTTTTTTTTGGACTTTTGGGGGGGCAGGGGTTTCCAATGGCATTCCATGACCCCTAGAGGAAGTTTTATTTATCGGATATACCTTTCCGATGAGGTATCAAATTCCCCAAACATAGATCGTATGAAAAATTTACGCGCTCGGGAAGTTGACGTATCAACTACCCCCATCAGACCCGTAAACCCTTTGGCCTTTCATCTTCTAGGGTTAGGGTTTTGTATTTTCATTATGTTAAAAATTCCCTTGGAGCCTCATTGTAAAAATCATCATCTTCTTGTGAATGAAGGTAGTTGTCACATATCTTCTCAGAGATAAGATGCCACCATTCTAGCGAGTTCATTCACTCTGTATTTTCTAGTTTTGTACATTTCGCTCATTAATAGAAATTGTGTATTACTCTATATTCGTGCCTCTTATTATATATCTGTTATATTATTGGCTCTATTTCAATATCTATGTACATATCTTTGTTATATATCCTCTCTCATTTCGTGCTCAAAATAATCCGGATTAGTGGTATTAGAGCAGGCTAGTCTTGGCCATTTGTAGTGCATGTCCTCGATGAGGTCCGAGTATAGAAAGTCGGGTCTCGATATTTTCTCTCTTGAGTACAATCACTCTCACACAACCAAGTAACCATCCATGGTGGAATAAAAGAGCAATGATGGAGCATAATATTATATTAATATGTTTCTCAAGCAAGCTCTCAAGCGACATAAGGACAAAATGATGGACAATTTTTACCCAAATCCTTCGACGCCTGCCGATAAAAGCATATGCGTCTTCATCAAGAAGACACTTTGGAGGCACCATTCCTTTCAAGGTAAAAGTTAATTTTTATATTCCCTTAGTTGAAGGTCAGATAGATATAAATGCTCTAGAAAAATGGTTAAATATTCTAGAAGGTTATTTCTCTATGCACAATTTCTCTGATAGGGAAAATATCACCTTCACGCTCCTTAAGGATATCCCCCTTGTAAAACATTGGTGGGAAACTTATTGTGAGAAAATTTCCATAGAGAAGTATGGAATGTTCGAGGCCGAACCCACTCGGTAATCTTTCGTAGATGTCGTCAAGGAATAATGCTACCATGTTGGAAACTATGAAGATCGGTACATGAGATGGACCACATTGCGTCAAGAGAGGGGCCAAGTAGCGCCCGAGTTCACCAATACATTTCATACCTTGCACACCAAGCTGGGTATAAAATATTCTAAGCGGAATTTGGTTCTGAAATACCATGGGGTTCTACACAGGTACATCCAAACTGAAATGGGGTTTCTAGACATCTCATCGCTAGGAGGTGTTTATCGATACGTTGTCAAAATCGAGTAGAAATTTAAGAAATAGAACAAATGGGAGTTTGGGTATGAGAATTCGCAACAAACAAAGTATGGTAAAGACGACTCTAACAACTATCCTCTAGAAAACCAGTCCAAGCCATAGGAAAAGAAGGGTAACAAAAATACAAATAAGGACACTGGAAAATGGTGTGATTTCCACAAAAGCCCCTAGAACAACACTGATGAATGTCAATGAAAACAATCATTGGTGGTCAAGATCAAAGAAAAAGAGTTGAACCCTGATTCAGAATATTATTTAGAAAAAAATGGAAGGAGACAGATCATCGATGTAGACCCCACTTCCACTATCACAACCATAATGATCCAACCAGAAGAACCAACATATCCTAAAGAGGGGAAACACCTTTTCTAATCACAGATGTGGGTAAAGGGGACCCCATTTCATTTCATTGTTGATATTGGAAGCCAAAATAACCTAATATCAACATAGGTCGTCAAATAATTGGGATTTCCAACAACACCACACCCGCAGCCATAAAACATCGAGTGTCTTCTCCATGGACAAGATCTTCATACAATCAGCCAGTAGTATCTCTTTTCCTATGATATCAAGCGCTTCAAGGATGAGGTATTATGTGATATTTCCCCATGGTATTTATGTGATGTTCTTTTCGGAAAACCATATATGTGGAAGCGCCATGTTGTTTATGAGTCTCGATCCCATAGTGTCATTGTTACTTTGGGGGATCACCTCTACAGGATACCAGAGGTAGTTCTGACTACAGTTTCGAAAAAATATTGCAGAAAATTCTTCTCTCATATGAAAAAGTTTAGCTTCTTCGTGATTCGGGAAAAAGGTGAACATAAGGAAACTATGACCACTATGGCCTTAGTACAAGCCCCTTCTATCTAGCAGAAGCAGGTCGAAAAGAGTGAAGAAAAGAATGGAGATTCCATTTTCACACCATCATCTCATGCAGTTATACTAGTTAAAAATTTCCAACCCTTCCAACATCAAGTTCATGAAATCCTTCCACAAGCAAAGCAACACAACTTCTCCAGCAAGGTAAGAAGCTCACCAAATTTTAGATTCAACAAACAGTTCCCCATGTCCCATAGGAAATCAATGTAATGGAGACCATTGCTTCCTGAGGAGGGAGGATTAATCCATATGGATATCGATGGCCACCACCTATTCCACTAGCTCAAAGAACAATTTTCCATTTTTGCAGTTTTTTACAGTTTTTCGAGTCCCAAACTTTTGAGGCCCTAAAAGACGTTTTTTTGAACTTTTGGGGGGGAACTATTTAGAAACGAAATTTTTTACCCTTGATGAAATTTTTACTTCTCAGATAGACCTTTCTAAAGAGGTATAAAACTCTCCAAACAAATATTTTATGCAAAAGTTATGTCCTCGAGAAGTTGACGTATCAACTACCCCCATCGGGGCCTGCAAACCTTTTGGCCTTTCATCTTCTGGGGCTAGGGTTTTGTATTTTAATTATGTTAAAAAGGCCTTTGGAGATTCATTGTAAACATTATCGTCTTCTTTAAAATGAACGTATCCATCATATCTCTTATCACAGATAAGCTGCCACCATTCTAATGAGTTCATTCACACTGCATTTTACAGTTCTATACATTTCTCTCATTAATAGAAATTGTGTATTATTGTATATATGTGCCGCTTTTATATATGTGATATATCTCTCTTATATTATTGGCTCTCTTTCAATATATTTGTATATTTATTTGTTATATATCCGCTTTCATTTCATGCTCGAATAATATGGATCAAGGACAAGGGTAAATAGACGACCACAACCATAGTTCAAGATCTTGGATAAGATTCTAAAGTTACAACTATGGGCGTTAAAGGTATATTTTCTATTGCTAGTTCTAATTCATATATTATTCAAAGGATAATTTAATCCCTGATGGAATATAAATAAATGACATGTTTCATTTACAAGTTATCTCAAAGCACACTAATATTGATACACGCATTGATAGTGGATCAGAAGTAAATCTTGTTTCAGAGCAAGTTGTTCAGAATTTGGGATTGGAAAATAGGCCTCATCTGAGATTGTATCATTTTTTTTGGATTTGTGATAATGATTAGGTACATGTAAATAAATGATGCAAGTTATAGTTTGAGATCACATCTAGTTTCATCGATGAGGTAGAGTTAGACATGGTTCCACTTGACATTTTCGGGGTGGTTTTGGGAATTCCATACTTGTATGATAGGAATGCCAATTTCTATAGGGAATATAACAAGTATCATATTTTCAAGAATGATATTGATTTCACTATGAGATCTCATCAGATGAATATAAATTTGATAGTTTTCCCTACAAGGAACGCGAAAATACTAGTTAATGTTGGTATCCAGGGTTCAGGTTTACAACCTATGGTTGAACGTAAAAAATGTCCTTTGGTTGATGTTGTTCCTGTTAAGAAGGGAAAACATGTTGATGGTTCATTCTCTTTCACATCTATATATTCATTTTTGTTGCTTAGTTTATTACTAATCAGTGGAGTATGTTTAGTAGTTTCAACAATGAATGACGATGTTTGTGAATTTAAGGGGATGGTTAACTTGGTCAACAATGTTTCTTCAGTCTTCATTATTATTGTGATGAGTCAGGTTCTTGTTATCCAAGTAGGAAGGATGGATGATACTGAAAAAGTGAGGCAGATGTATTCTCACTTGATTTCTGAATGAACCATACTTTTGGATATTATATAGGTTTCCTGGACGACCTATAATTGGATCCAATCATTTTTTGGATTCAGATTCAGTGTTGGCATCATAGGAAAACAAATGAAAGACTTATATTCCATTATGGGGAAGTATCCTGCAATGGAAAAATTAGGGTTATAATTTTGGGAAAGCTACCTAAAATGGAGTGTTAATGTTCATGTAAAATGTATTCTTTACGCTACAAGCATCTCCAAGATGTTATGCCATGTTCATGTAATATATATACCTTGTACATAAGTAAGTCAAATTGATGCAAGCCGCTCTCAGCAGCAGCCGCTTCCACCAGGACCTTCTGTACTCCGGCCCGAAGAGTCAAAGACTCTTTCAACTCCTTTCGGGAGTTCTCTACCCACAGTTATCCCCACTGGCGATCTCCCCTTTGCTTCTCGGGAGATCAGGTCTCGCGGTGTCGCGAAACTCGTTCACAAATCTTATGCAACTCAAAACCCCGAACCCCGATGGGTCAACGGGTCAAGGATCTCCACTTCTGTCGGGAATTTCCCTATCGGGAAATCACTATCCATGACGTCAACACTCTGTATTTCCAAACCCCGAGTACCGATGTGCTGATTCCCCGATCCAGCGCCACCTGTACTTCACTAGCTTCTGGGGTCCCACGCTGCCACGTCACCTTCGGGATTTCACGGATCGCGGATCCACGATGCAAGTTTATTTGGTGTTGAAAACCCCAAACGCCGAACCCCGATCCTCCGACTCCACGGGATCTTTCAACACGTGTACCTTCTCTGATCGATGACTCTAAATAACTCGGGAAATCCTGACTCGTGATTTCAACGAGTCTGCACCTCGCCTCGACAAACACCAAATTCCGAACCCTGATGGGCTTTGACCCTTCCTGTGCCTACGAGTTAACTTCCCCGCAACTTCTCCGCGATCTAATGGCCAGCGGGATTTCGCGACTTTCCTCTGCGATCCCTGGCCGATGATCCCTTGCAATTGGAGATCTCCTCGCTCCAAAGCTCGTCCTGTTCGCACCTTCGCACAGATTTATTCTCACAGCAATGGTAAGGAACTATCCCTCCTGATCTTTGCAACTCTGACTCCTTCAGAGACCTTTACGCTCGCTTCCTGTGCTCGACTTTTCAACAACTCTCTAAGTGTTGAATTTTTCCAAGTCCCATGCACTCACCTGCAACAGAGATCTTCTGCTCCCTTAGCTCAGAATCTCCACTGAGACTTCCAAGTTCGGTCGACACTTGCCTGCACGACTTTACCAACCCAATTTAACTTCTGGGCAAACGAGGATGAGAGCTTAACTGTTGAGTCTCATCAATGCACTCTATGCGGATGAATTCGACTGCACTCTATGCAGGAATCTCCTGGCTCAAACAGAGAAACAATTGAAACTCATTCTCGTCTCTCTCACAGATTTTGGATCTACCATGAAAATCACATACGCAGCATATAAAACAAAGGCATAACAAGAAGCAAATATGCAACAGCATAATATCAACAACACACAGAGAATAAGCACGGCCATGGAATTGAATCAAAGTTCTCCTATTAATTCAATATCTGTACATGGGGTTCTTCATACACTTCTCTGTTCTGCTCTTCTTTCTCTCAATGATAGAAATCTGCTGCTCTAAATTTTAATACAATAATACAAAGGAGGGTGCCTATATTCCGTTTGCCCTCACGAAAGTAAAACTGTCTAATCTAGACTTAATTATTTTATCTACCTGCATTAAATCTAATAAATGCCTCATCTACCTAAGGACGAGAGATTATATGTTCAAGGTCCGTCTTACAATACAAGTGCGCTTCATTTAAACCATGCATTAATGTCTTGGCGCAACAATATCACCATGTTTCAAAATTGGTGCTGGCGCTGCCCAACTGTTCTTTCTTTCTCCTCGCGCTGGCTCGCTTGATGAGGTGTGGATGCTCCTGCATCATACTCCT
>WSFP011550028.1:0-11352 GCA_009831015.1 Picea engelmannii
TCACATTTTCCATCTTGGGAATTGTCACATCCCCACATAATGCCTCCCTGAATCTTGCGATTGTGTACCTATTGAGGGAATGTGACACCCCAATGGTTCTCACTTGGCTGCTTGGCAACACCAAGGATAATTTATTTGGACTATGCCTCTTCACCTAGAGCATACCCATACTTTGATATAGGATACGAGCGAGTCACACTCCTACTTTAGCGCAACTCACTTGTATACTTAGACAATTTTTTAACAACTTAACACTTAGTTAAGCATACATCCATGAGCATGCAAAACCAAGAGAACACTTGCGAAACAAACAAGAGACACACAGATATAGTGTGGGTGGCACAAAACATTCCTAACATCTGGCCAAGTCTTATTATTGAAAAAAAATTACAATATGAGCACTACTAGATCGGTTTACTACTTGGTAGAGTTGTATGACTCGCCTAATCACCAACACACTCATATAGAGATTCATCACACCAAGTACCATTTGTTGCAACAACTTTTGCAACTCTTTTGGAGCACCCCAAACGTGCATCCACCACAGAATCAATGTCTCTTCTTTATCACAAGACTCCACACAGACCTATAGTTCTGTCTCATAGCATACCTCAACCAAACCTACGACAAGACATCACCAAACTCATCCCAAAGAAGTTTTCCCCAACTATCTTCACATAATCACCTCAAGGCAGTACAAGTCCTCCCTTGTGGTGCCATTGTAATGTCCCTTTCCAAATGATCTCTCCAGGAGATTAATGTAATAGCCTAAGTGATTTCCATAGGCTATAGTCAGTGGAAAAAGGGGTCAATTAATTATTTAATGTAATCAGAGCGGAAAAGTAACTTTTTTTAAAAGTGACATTGAGTAATTAATTAAAAGGGTGTTTTAAGTGACTTAAGTTTATAAAGTTACTTTACTTTAATAAAAGGGTAAAAGGGTCTGAAAAGGGTCAACGAGGAAATAAAAGGAGAATTAGGGTGCCCTCCCTTATTATGCAATTGTTATTTTTCTAAAAACAAAATTGAGAGAGCTCTTGTGGCTTTGGATCTTGGGATGAAAAACCCTAGAGGAGTTTCAAATTGGGTTCGGTGGTGAAACTATCTATCCTAGACGATCGTAGAGAAGGGATCATTCATTTTTTTCAGTGTGGTTGAGTAATTCATCTTTGGTAGCTGATTTTTCATTCATAGGGGTCGATTTTGCTTGAATAAGGCGAGTAGGGTTGTGGCTACATTTTTGGGTGTGTGTGTTGTGTTTTATTGAGGTTGGAGGCCGAGTTTCTCTTTGTGGGTTGATATGCGGTTGAGTGGGGTGATTTCCTTACTGCTGGGTGAGTCTTTGGTTGATTAGAGGTCGATTTCTAATGTAGGGAGGCGATTTCTTACTTGTTGGGTGAATTTATGGATAGAGAGGCCCATTTCTTTCTATAGGGAGGTTGTACTCACTTGTTGGGATGAGTCTACACTTGTTGGGGATAAATTTATACAAGTTAGGGACACCATTTACTTGTTGGGAAAGTTATATATCTTTTGGGGCTGAAATACCTTGGTGCATGGCTGGATTCTGTTTGAAAAGGGCACATTCTTGGAGCTGGTTCATTTTTCTTATGGGCAGACTCTATTTATTGGAGGAGGGATCGGTTTTCACACTATATGAGGTCATCTTCTTTTGCATATAGACTATATTATCTTGAGGGTATTGTTTTTTTAACTGGTGAACACATTTGGCATCCATCTATCAACACATTCTTCTCAGAAATAACAAAGACAACCTACAAAAAAATGTATCATCCAAGCCATGTTATCTTGAGGGTATTATTTGTTGAACTGGTGAACACATTTGGCATCCATCTATCAACACATTCTTCATAGAAATATCAAAGACAACCTACAAAAAATTGTATCAGGTTCCTCATATCTGTGTTGTGTTATTTGTTGATATATCTATTGTACCTTAGTTGCAATAAATAATTGTTGCAATAAATATTATTGAGTTTATATGTATTGGTGTTTCATTTTAAAATCACTACAGAGTTTGGAATCACATATAAACTACTGTTAGATGCTTGTATGCAAATTGTTTAAAAATATACATACACCACTAAACTAGAAGAAAATCCATTTTTTTTTTGGCAAGGGACATCTCAATGGTATCAGAGCTTGTGATCCTCCTAGCCTATGAGGGTATACAAGTTTGGCTATGGAAAACAATCAAAACAATGCAAGGAACAATGGATCCCAAAGTTCAAAGGGGAAATGAACAAGGAATCAAAGACATCAAGATGAAGATGAGGAGTTTACATATTGTTTGAGGGAATATATGATGCTTAGTGAGGCATTTCATGCATCCATGTCATTCATGTATTTTTACACTATCAAACATCCTAAGTGGTATGAACCCCAAGTATCAGTGGACAAGAAGGTGAAGGTGGTAATGAAAAAGGTACTAGTTTCTTAAGATTATGATACTTCTAAAAATGAGGAAAATGTTGACTCTTTATATGTTTCTTCTCCTACAAATGAGCACATGGACGCTCATGAGGCCTTATAACCTGAGACCAAAAAGGATATTCATGAAGACAAGGATGAAGATAACATTGATACAATTGTATTCCAGCAGAGTGACAATGTGGTTTGGGACGAGGAACCAATTAATGGCACTGTGATTTGGGATGAAGAAGAAGCAATTATTGTTGATGGTATGGGGACACAAGTCTCTTTGATGTTAACTTAGAGACCATATTTGATAGGCCTTATGGAAAGAAGAGTTTCCTTGATGAAGTGGTGTTTGATGATGATGCTACCCCACCTTTTGGAGATTGCATGGTATCATCTAATGATCTAATTGGGTTTGATGAGGGTAGTGTTCTTACAATGGACAACAAAACATAAAAAAAAATGGTGGGACAACCCATGCCACTATGATGAATATGAAGAAATACCTTCAATAGTGTAGGACTTGAAGGACCAGTTATTGGTCTCAAAGGAGAAAATTGTACAAGTGTTGACAATGGTATATGGTGCTCACAAGTTCGTTGAAGGTGTTATTTGGAAAACCCAGATGGAGGAGAGACAAAAAAGAGTTGTAGGTGGAGTCACTAGTGCTCAATTACACATAATAAAAGAAGCACTAAAGTAGATGAAATTAGATTACTTGCAGTTGTTAATGGATAGGGACCTTGCTCTTGAGTTCATTGAAGACAAGGAAAGGGAGGTTGAGGATCTTTGTTACCAGTTGAGTTTGGCATGCTCCTCATCACTTACAACAAAGACTCCATAATCTTTGGCAGTTGTGACACATGAGGGCATGAGTGGCGCCCATGATTTGAGGGAGAAGCCTCTTGTGATGATTTCACATGAGGAGCATTGAGAGTTACAAGTACTTGAGGAGAGGTATGACATAGAGGGTTTTGACTATGCTCCTATTTTGAATTGTGGGGATCATGAGCCGTTTCTTTTGGATATCCCAATAAAGGTTAAAGGCTTAGCTATGAATGAGATAGTTGAGCACATTCCTTGTGGACCATCCCACAAAGAAGTATATGCATCCATGGATTGGGTGGATAGGTACATGATAGACATGGGCACGCTTTGGGGCATAGGTTTAGGCAACACCAGTAGAGTGATGGATACAATGGCACCTACAAGATACATGATGGTATAGGACGATTCAATGATAATAAACAATATGCAGGGCTATTCATTGGCACTTGGTAGTGTACAATGGAGTTTTAGGGTGTTTCCTCCAGGGAGACCTCTTGAAAGATTTTTCCAGCATACCATTGAGTTAAGGTTACTCAGGATGGGTGAGCCTCAGGGAGCATCATATCCCTCGATGATCGATATTCATTTGGGATATCATTAAATGAAAAGGAGAAAGATACTCACAATTCTGCTTCCTGGCTTCATTATGAGTTCTTGATCATTCCCTTGGGGTTGACCAATGTACTAGTCACTTTATAGTATTTCAAGAAATGGAAGAGGCATCTATTTCCATTATTTGATGCCCTTATGGTATACATAAGGACGAGAGAGGATCATTGGAGCCAGTTGGATGAGACAAGGGGAATTGTGGCCATGAAAAAGGTCTTTCATTTGGACCATGTGATCAATGCGCAAAGTGCACAGAAAGAGATCTAGACTTTGTTGGATCGGTTCATAGAGGCTTCAACAATCATTGGGAGTGGTGGAATTTCAATTTGCTGGTGGGATCCTGACATTCACCAGAGTGATAGACTACTTCAGATGATGAGGATGAACGATAGGGTCATTTTAGTGATTCGTCTGCATCATTGTGGGTTTGTTGTGAGAGGATTTGTTGAGATTTATTCTATATGGCAAGGTATATTTCCCTCCTCGATACCCAATATTGATTCTATCTGCGAGTTGGCATACTTTGACTTCACTGAGATGCTTTGGTGAGACATGATACGGGATAGTGATTTCAATCCTTTCAGTGATTTGAACTTGGGGGTCAAGGAGAGGAGATCATAGTCTAAGCATGGTGATCAAACGATTACGATGAGAGGGGTGCAACGTCAACATGATTGTTCCTCGCGGAGACTAGCGTGGGACCATGGGACCACAATGTTTGATAACTTGGCAGTCAATAAAGATGAGATGGATAGTTTTCTCCTTCCATATTTTACTCTTGGGATGCTTAAGATTGGTTGCTTGGAGGAGTGGTCTTCTAAGGAGTTGACTGATTTTATGTAGCTTATGATTGCCTGGTTTATCAGAGGCAGTTGGGTGGATTCTTATATTAGCACCTTGTAGATCAGTGCTATGAATAAAGGGTGCTTCACGTCATACATGTTAGTTTGGGACTTACTGCTTATGGGTAGGTTTGAGAGATGTTCACATGGAGGGGCTTTGTAGACGATGTGTTGGGAGATATAGGGGAGTGTATGACTTGTCAATAGAGAAGGTCGGGGCACACTAATCCAATAGCGTTGAAGTAGTCCTTGCCCATTTCTGAGCGAGAGTGGGACAACATGTTGATAGAGTACATCACAGGTTTACTAAGGGTGCAGGGAGCAGATAGTATGCGTGCAATGATTGACCAATTATCATAGTTCATGCACTTCCCAGTGGTTTATTCAAAGTATGGGGAAACATGGGTGACAAATCTATCTTGTTGGGAGATGTTTAGAGTCCATGAGTAGCCCAGATTCATTTCCAGTGATTGAGACAACATGTTTCATAGCGCATGTTGGTGGAAGCTGCTTAGATTTGCTGGCACAAGTTTGACTCCCAATATTAGTTTTTACCCTCATAAGGATGATCAAGGAGAGATGGTGAACCAATAGGATGAGAGGTATTTTCATGACTATGTGAGGTCATGGATAGAGTGGTTACATTTAGATGAGCATTGCTATGACACCACTCATCATAGCTTGTAGACCAGCCATGATCAACAAAGGAGCTATGAAGACAGGCACAGGGTGGAGCATAGTTTCGATATTGGAGACATGGCTATCTTGAGGGTGCAACTACATAGATCATTTCCATTGAGGAGAGGTGGTGCTAAGAGGATGAGGCTATGCCTCTATGGTCTCTACAAGATGACCTGGAGAGTTGGAGAGGTAGCTTATGAGCTAGAGTTTCCCGAGGGTAGCCAAATTCACAATGTTTTCCATATGTCATGCCTCAAGAAGGAGTGGGGACCAAAGGTTGTCACTTACATTGAGTTACTTCCACTAGATGATGGGGGACGGATCATACTGATTCCTAAGGAGGTTTTGGAGATACGTGAGAGTAAATTTCATAATGGGTGATCTAAGAATACCTCATTAAGTGGAGAGACTTTCCAGTAGAGGATGCCAAGTGGGAAGGAGACCATATCTTGCAACATCCTAACTTGTAGTTGCTTGAGGACAAGAAATTTTGGGAAGGGAGGACTGTAATGTCCCTTTCCAAATGATCTCTATAGGATATTGGCGTAATAACCTAAGTGATTCCCGTAGGATATAGTCAGTGGAAAAAGGGGATTAATTAATTATTTAATGCCATCAGAGGGAAAAAGTAACTTTTTTAAAAGTGACATTGAGTAATTAATTAAAAGGGTGTTTTAAGTGACTTAAGTTTAGAAATTAACTTACTTTATTAAAAGGGTAAAAGGGTTCGAAAAGGGTAAACACAGATATAAAAGGAGAATGAGGGCATCCTCTCTCATTATGTAATTATAATTTTTCTAAAAATGAAATTGAGAGAGATCTTGTGGCTTTGTCTCTTGGGTTGAAAAACCCTAGTGGAGTTTGGGATTGGGTTCGGTGGTGAAACTATCCACCCTAGCTGATCATAAAGAATGGATCATTCATATTTCTTCAGTGTGGCTGAGTAATTCATCTTTGGCAGCTAATTTTTCATTCACAGGGGTCAATTTTTCTTGAAGAGGGCAAGTAGGGTTGTGGTTGTATTTTTGGGTGTGTGTGATGTGTTTTCTTGAGGTTGGAGGTAAATTTTATCTTTGTAGGTCGAGCTATGGTTGAGAGGGGAAATTTATTTACTATTAGGCGAGTCTTTGGTTGATTGGAGGTCGAGTTTTTTTGTAGTGAGGCGATTTCTTACTTGTTGAAGGAGGGGTTGATTTTCACACTGTATGAGGCCATTTTATCTTGCATCCAAGCCATATTATCTTGAGGGTATTGTTTATTGAAATGGTGAACACATTTGGAAACCATCTATCAACACATTCTTCTCAGGAATAACAAAGAAAACCTACATAAAATTGTATCAACCAGGCCATATTATCTTGAGGGTATTATTTTTTGAACTGGTAAACACATTTGGCAGCCATCTATCAACACATTTTTCTCAGAAATAGCAAGGACATCCTACATAAAATTGTATCAAGTTCCTCATATTTGTGTTATACTATTTGCTAATATTTCTATTGTACCTTATTTGACATATATAATTGTTGCAATAAATATCATTGAGTTTATATTATTGGATTTTCATTTTAAAATCACTACAGAGTTTGGAATCACATATAAACTGCTCGTAGATGCTTGTATGCAAACTGTTTGATAATATGTCTACACCACTAAACTAGAAGAAAATACAAAACAAAATTGTAAGGTACATCTCAACCACTTGGCTCCTTTAGGGACCTCACCCCTCTTTGTCCAAGTCTATCACAAAACCCCAACTCTAATCTTACTCTCCATATTGTGTCTTCTTAGTTGTGCACCCTTGTTCTTTTATATGGACTCCAAACATCACCTTCCTAAACCGTCGTGTCCTTTGGGTGTGTCACTCCCCTTCGTGAACCATCGAACCCAAACGAACTGACGTGCCCCTTCATGGACTAGGTGTGCCAAAATGAACCCATCCACTCGTCAACCATCATGTCCCTTAGGATTAGTGCACCCCTACCTTGGGTGAACTCCTCATGTTGATGCGTCCCAAATTCTTTGGTTCACCCTTTATCTTGGTTTCTTCTTCCCCATCCTTCACCTCATGCTTGGGCAATCCCCTTAGCATGTTTTTGTGCCCAAGGTTCCCACTTTCCCAAATAGTGCGACTCTTGGGTGTCATAGAAACCCCAAATTCCATCTCCTAGAGGACTTGAACGAGGGTTCCCACACCCTTATAATCAAATAACTTACATCCTCCCCCACCTAAAGTCATTTCCATCCTCGAAAACATACACAAAATATGCAATCTCCAAGTCTCTTCCCAAATTCATGCCCCCATCACAACTAATTATGTTTGAAACCCAAAGTTTCGTGCCAACTGGAAACCCAAAATTCTGTCGAAAATGAAACCCAAAGTTTATAACTCACATTGCAATCATCCACAACATTATGCAACCATCCACATTGTCATCTTCCCAAAGTTGTGTGCAACGAATTTGTCTGCTACAATGGAAGGATGTCTCCTCCCCAACTCTTTTTGAAATGTCCAAGCTACCACTGTCCTACTACGATGATCACTCTCTGTTTTTTTGTTGTTGCCACTACCTCAACTACTGCTACAACCTCATGAAAAATGTCTAATTTTTGAACTCTCGTGAACTTATTATTGCATCCATACTTCAATCAACTCTACCATGTCTCCGCATAATGTTAGTCTCAAGTATTGCATTGGTTGGGTAGCTAGTCCAACCGTTGCATCCAGTTCTTGAAATGTGCTTCTCCATGCCTAAACTTATCTTTTTTTGTTTGCATCACTGTCACTCTACCCAACTTCAAAGACTAACACAAGTGTCCACCCTTGCCTCACCATTGTTGCCATTGTTCAATCTTCATTAAGGATATCCTGCATAATGTCTAAGTGTTGCATTTCAAATCTACTGGCGCATTCATACCTTGACCTCTTAGTCATGCTGTCATGCATTAACTCTCTTAGGGTTGAACTATCATGTTCATTCCTTGAGAACACAGAACATGCCTAAATCTTGGTCACTTCCTTCCACAATTCATTCCATCCACAAAACAACCTCAGACCAAGGAAAGGCCATCCCTCACCTCGTTTCACTATGAAGTCACCCCAAAACAAAGTCATTCGTGGTAACATAACTCCACTGACCACCTCATTGAACAATTATCCAATATTCTACACACACTTTGCATATCATTTAAGTCTTCTAAGAGTCAAGGGAAATCACCATGCATATGATCTCCGTACATCCAACCAACTATGCCCTTGTGACTCACTCTTGCGATAAAGTCCACAAGTATATCTTCCTTGGTCGAATTCTCCCCATATTTGAATATGAAACATTCCATATGCACTAATAAATGCCCCTCCAAACTTCCTTTTCCCCACTACTTCATTACCTGACCATCCTATTGTCTCTACCTCTCTATGCCTTGGAATGGTTAGGCTCCACCCTCAACCATGATTCCCCAAAGAAAGAGAAATGCCCATGTCCAAGTAATTTCTTCATGTTGCAATATTCATGTTCGTACAATCCTCCAAACCAAGGCAAGTCCCAAATTCGCCTCCTTCCATCGAGTCACCTCTCCACAACTCAACATCTGCGATGAGTGTGTCGAATGAACCCATTCTCCTCAAACATACCAATGAACTGTCCAAAGTGCTTCAAGTAGAATGAGTCATCCAAAAATAAATTCCATGGCTTAACAAATTTGAACCAATACTCTTGCCAACCTCAACCAATGACCCCATCGGATCTCTGAGTCATCACAAAATAATTTGCAAGTCACAAAGGTGCACTCTGCCTCATCCAATGTCCCATATCAAAGGTGTGCGAACACAACCCAAGTCACATGGTTTGAATTCTACCCATTTAGGTTGACTTCCAACAATTCTTGGTTGAATTCTTTTCTAACTCCATCCATATCCTAAAATGGGGCTGTCTTGCACCTCCTACAAGAATCCAAGATCTAGTGATGTCATTGTGGCTTTCAAGTCATCACGTGACCCAACGAATCTAGCTAAGGCACCAACACACCTCAT
Organism: Picea engelmannii; assembly: GCA_009831015.1. NCBI lineage: Eukaryota > Viridiplantae > Streptophyta > Pinopsida > Pinales > Pinaceae > Picea > Picea engelmannii. The sequence continues at coordinate 9,433 of WSFP011550028.1, forward strand.
CCATCCCATCCTCTCAAAATCGGCATGTCTAGACCTCATTGCTTACTTCACTATAACAACATCTCTAATGTGCCTCATCAAAGAGTTAGAAAAATTCCTCAAGCTATCTCCACAACTGCATCCAAATTTTCCTAAGTATAACAGATGACTCATCCAAGTAGGTCACCCCAAGCTCTCTGCACATTCACCCAAGTCAAGGCATCCAAATTTCTACATGACTTCTTCAAAACTATACCACTTGAGTCACCCTAAAGTCTGTCAGTTTTCACTGCAGAAACAGATTACGTTTGAATCACCAAGTCATTTGACTTCCCTTAAAATAATTCACCACAACACTTAAGAAATATAAGAACTAAAAACCAACCATACCTCTTTCCAATGACATTCTTGGTTGCACCCATGGTTCATGTCTATTGTCTTGGACCTCCACTTGCCCAAGCCATCGACTCTTTGCATGAACTCCCATCAATCATTGTTCACAACTCCACAAACCTGCATAATACCTTCCCTACGATACAAGGTTGAGTCCATCCTTTCACTTCAAAAATACATCTAAGTCCCAAACTTCCCATGCAACCAACCAAACTCATTTCTAATGTCTTGCCATCTCCTCATCTTGAATGCTTCCACTTCAAGGCGCCATGCACACACCACTCGATTTTCATGTCATACTTCTATTAAATAACTTGTGTAAATTTTGTGAAGAGTCACCTCATCCAAAGGTTGCGGTCGACTCACTCATCCAACAACCTAGATAAATTAAATTTCTATTCTTGGCGATGCATGACACAAAGATGAAAATGTTCCCAACCAACTGCCTTGTTGCGAAGCTTCTCTAGGTCACCTCAAGTTTTCCAACTCACCCAAGTGCTTCAACTTATCAAAACAAAAAAATGCCCCACTTCTGCAATCACTTATGTGACTAAACTCTGCAATAACTTATACGGTCACTACTATGAGCACTTCTCTGATCAACCCCTACAATCACTTCTATGATTGTTATTGCGATCACTTCTGTGGTCCATCCTGCAATAATCTACACATCCAAGTGCTTGGTTCGCCCTCGATAAATTTGGCTTAGGTTTGCATATGTCCACAACACGTCCACAATTATGTACTTAAACCACCTATGACAAAACAACCCATCTTGTCGAATTGTTCACCAAGGTTTGTGCCCAAACTATATTTGTGATCAAATCTATGACAAATCCTATGATCAACCACCCTTTCCAAGTGTTTCATTTCACCAGAAACTCTACTCTTGATCTATGCAAGGTGTGAACCCAAATCAACCTCCCACTGCACTGTCAACTGAAACCTTTGTCGTAAGTTTGATATAAAGTCTCTATGATGCGCCTCACCACCACTGTCACCACCATAGTAGTAGAGCATTCTTCAAGCTTTGATACCATCTATCACCGAGATAGTGGTGAAGAGAGCCAATTTGCTCACCAAAATTGGCTCAAATACCATCTATCATGAATGTGACAGTGGTGAAGAGCTCACCAAACTGTCTTTAAAGTTTTCTTTGATACCATCTGTCACGTTCCCACATAATGCTTGCCCGAATCTTGTGATCATGCACTTATTGAGAGCATGCAACACTGTGAATATTCTCACTTGGATTCTTGGAAACACCTAGGAAACTTCATCCGGACTATGCCTCTTCACCTAGAGCATACCCATACTTCGTTTTAGGCTACAGGTGAGTCACATTCCTACTCTAGTGCAACTCACTTGTATACTTAGACAATTTGTTAACAACTTAACACTTAGTCATTTAATCATACATCCATGAACATGTGAAACCAAGAGAACACTTGAAAAACAAATAAGAGACACACAAATATAGTTCGAGCAACAAAAAATGGGCTTAACACTTGGCTAAGTTTGATTATTGTGAAACAATTACAATATGAG
>WSFP011550039.1:0-11352 GCA_009831015.1 Picea engelmannii
GGTATCTCAATAGGAGGAAGCCCCCTCAAAGAGGCAAGTGAACACGAGAGGATCCCTTCCATAATAGGATCCATTGTATGGTATTTCTCTACCTCAAGGGTTTTGGTAATAATAAAGTGTGTTTTCTTCTATATTGCTCTATGGATCTATTGTGTATTCATCATTTGTGGTGATTATATTTGTATATCTATTAATATTCTTAACAAGTGGTATCAAAGCACTTTCCTTGGCAGACATTGTGGACAAATATTTTTTATTTTTGCAGATTTTTTTTTCGGAGAAGAAAAAAGAGGGCTGCGACATTCCAGAAATTTTCGGTATATTTCTATACAAGATTTCTAGAAACATGTTTTAGATCTGATTTCCTCTCAGAAAAACACCCAAGGTAAAAAAAATCATCTAAAATGGAGTCCGGGAAGTCAAGATGTTGGAGTTTTAAAATCTGCAATTTTTCAGGATTTTTTCCGCAGATAGCGACGTGATTTTTTTTTATTTTTTATTTTATGTAGCATCTAGAGGCCAAATTTGCCCCAAAAAATTATAGATCTGAGTTCCTCTCACAATTTCACCCAATTTCAAAAAACAAATCAGCCGAAACAAAGTCCGGGAAGTGAAGTTATGAGATTTTTAAATTCAACAAATTTTCAGGGTTTTTCCGGAAAATATCGCGATTTTCTGCAGTAATTTATTGTTCTATTTTTTGGGATTTTTCGTGATGGCGGCGGGACTACAGAGTTCATAAATTTTCATAGGGTTCTCATATGGCTATTTTTTCTCAAACCCTCAAAGAAATTATACAGATTACTGAAGCATTCAAAGCCGAATTGTTTGACACATTGAATGACAGATTGGATGGCTTTGTAGATGGCCTCAATGATAGTTTTCGTAGCATTCAAGATTCTTTGGATAACATGCAGAAGATATTTCTTATGGAGGACCTCAAGGATGAATATAATCAAGAAATATATGCTTGGTATGATTTTGAGGCCGATTGCGATGATTGGTATATGGATAGTTGTCGTTTCTGGGATGACAACCAATTCCATATTTTATTTGATGACTCTACTCCACCTTCTGTAGAGAACATCAATGTCCCACATCAGGAGCTAGTTACCAGCGTCCAACCTGCATATTTTACAATGGTATTGTTCCTTCCAGATTCATCTTTGATCATCTCCCACTGTGTGGATGAATATTCTTATTTGGATCCACATGATAGGTGTCAGTATTGTGAGCATCATTTTCAGTTGGTTATTGGGTGCCGATATATTCCATGTGGGTTTCACATGAGAAATTGGACATGGAACCCTGGTTTACAATGGCGGTTGGACTACTTCAGCATGGTGGCTACCATTTCTTAATGGGACCCTGGTTCTCTAGTCTACTTCAGCACTGTGGTCCACACTTATCCATGGGACTCTGGTATATGGTTGTACATCAAGCGTTGACGACAACGCTTTCATAAGGGGGATGGAATGTAAGGTAGCTATAGAGGTAGTGGGGGGGACATAGGGCCCATAGTGATAATAGTGGAGGCCATTCAATGTAAGGTGAACTAGGTCCACTATATTATTAAATAAGACCCACTATGGTAGTTAGATATAATAAATGGGTAGTTAGATATAATAAATGTAAGAGGAATTCTTAGAAGGTTCTACTTCTAGAAGATTCCTCCTCTAGAATGTTCTTAGGTGATGGTAGAACTATATAAAGGGGTTCAAGCAATGTAATATGACATAAAGAGAATTATTGTATTATGAGTTGTAGCTCAATAGGAGGATGCCCCCTCGAAGAGGCAAGTGAACAGGAGAGGATCCCTTCCATAATATGATCTATTGTATGGTGTTTCCCTACCTCAAGGGTTTGGTAATAATAAAGTGTGGTTTCTTCTATATTTCTCTGTGGATCTATTGTGTATTCAGTATTTGTGGCAATTATATTTGTAGATCTATTCATGTTATTAACAGGTGCACACTGAACATGGTCACCAATAGTGGGATGGAGGCCACTGGATGGAGAAGAAAGTGCCTGCAACGAGGAGGATTGGAATACCAGAAGATCATGAAAGCCAAAGGGAAAATATGAATGGGATAGTTCCTGTGGGAGCTTACCTTCATAGAAGCTGAAGACATGACTCAGAGAGGTGCCATGAAGACATAGGTAACACCAACCCACTGCTTTGTATTGCTCCAGTGCTTCGTAACGGGTTCGCGTGGGGAGCCATTAAATTTATTTTGGCATACTAGCACACTAACATTACTGCAGCTTGAATACCAATCATGTTGTGTGATCTATAAGTGAGATGGGTGGCTGGGGGTATTAACTCCCGACACTACATGAGTTCCAAGTTGGTCTGGCTAGCCAGGTGTCACCTCATTTGGGGTAGATAATAAATATGTTAGATTCACATAAACATAAAGTGTATATAATTTTCCACTACAGTGGTGTTGTCCCTATCGAGAAGTTCTGTTGAGAAGAAGCTCTAAAGCTCTTTACATGTTGAGATCTCAAATCTAGATGGTTAGATGTTGGCAGTGCCACTACATATCCAAAATTGTATCAATTCTTGTACTACTTCACAAAAAATGAAAAATGAAAAGATATGATATATTAAGGATGCAAAGATAAATACTCCAAAGGATATGGTAAATCAAGGAAGAAAATGTGAATACTACATTATTTTTTATGTATACCGAAAAATCCAAGACCTTGCCAGCAAACATACTCTTTATAAGCAGGGGACTGCAAGTATGTTAGTATTGTTGATTGTGAAGAAGTAATGTGGCCCTGCATTATGAATAAGTAATGTGGCCATGACCGCCACCATACAGTTTTGTTTGATCAAGATGTTTTTTGACGTGAATCCAACATCTGGTTTCTTATTATCACTCAAATGAAGAATACCACCCAAGTGTACGTACATTCAAGTCAATTAACTTGCTTTAGCATCAAACAACATTTTTTGAACAAACTTTATTGGCACTTACTCATTTTTTGAACAAACTTTATTAGCACTTACTTTTGAAGTGTTATTGACATCGACACAAATCTATTACTTATATTATTTTTAATGGAAAGAAATCCAACACCATATATTTTGAATTGGAATGGCACATGCGACCCACCATCATTGGTAATTTGGGAGCTGAATCTTTGTAAGAGACAACATGCATAGTTTACTTTTGTGTATAAGTGAGAAAAGGTAAAGATTTTAAGGAATTTTCAAATGTGACACATTAGTATTATATGAATTCAGAACATTAGTATTATATGAACTCAGAACATGTGCATAGTTTCACCAAGTGAAGCATGTTATGTTGGAATAACATGGCATTCTTTATATTCTACGTGTGTTTTCAGACATCATCAAAACACATACATTTCACTTTTTATAACTAAAAAAGTTACACTACCATATTCCTAACTCAACTCTACCATATTCCAAACTCTAACAATGGCGGCAAGTATTGCCAACTATGCTGCCTCATTTCCTAAATATTTACACATAACGTATTATTCTAATTTATATTCAAGTGCTCCATGTTTGTCATTGATTTTGATTAATCATTTGTGTGGCTAGAAGCTCAAGCTCACAAATAACAACGTAATTATACACATCTATTTCCGAAAAGATAACAACGTAATATTATATTTATATTCTAGTGCTCTGTGTTTGTCATTGATTTCAATTAATAGTGGTTTTCGTCGCCTTTCTAATCATGGTTGTAATTATAATTTGGGTCTCAGTAGTCCATTGTGTTATTTAATGTCTCATTGTGTAACAATATTCTCCCCTCCTCCGCCAACTTAGACTCCTGCAAGGAATACACATAAAATCTATATATATATAAATATATTTTCTCTATTCAAATAACAAATCAATATCTAAGTTTAAGATCAATTGATTGTTTTCAATGAGCATTTGATTTGATTAATTCTACGATAATGAGTGTCGGGTTCAAATACCTTAAGTGAAATGCACTAACTTACACAAACCAATTTATTAGAAATAGATACAAGAGAGACAACATCCTTGGGTTTCGTAACTAAATTTTCAGAAATCAATAAAAAAAAAATATATATATATATATATATATATATATATATATATATATATATATATATATATATATATATATATATATATATATATATATATATATATAAACTAAATATTCAAGCAGTATATAATTTTGGAGTGAATAAGCTTTTGCATCTCCATTAGTACTAACTGGGATTCGACAATGCCAAAAACTCCTTATTATAGCACAAAATGACACACGTATGCTTTGTGCCATGGCCTAACCCTTTCCTAATGCTTGCTAGACTTTTCCCCAAAAGAACCTCTCAAAAATTACTTATAAAACATTGCCTAAGAACATATTAGCGGGTTTTCCTAGTGCAACATGTGGACATCTATGAATTTCTACACTGCAACCCACAGATGCCCTCAAAATTTGTGAAAAATAAAATAATTTCATGTTTTCGGGCGGGTTTTTTGGTTGGACTCGTTTCCCAACGACCCTTTCCCGTACACAAAAGAATCCAACTCCCCAAACCTCCTTGGGAAGATATAAGAAAAACATAGATGGATAAGGATAGGTCATCTCCTTTTATGCAAATCTATGTTGCTAGCATCTAGCAATCCTCCCTTGCCTATAATTCTCTTAGCAACATCCTTTGTAGTATGGAAACTCCTTTTCTGGAACTTCTTTATCATATTATATGACTATAGAGTGTCTCCTTATCTCTATCTAAGTCATTGAAGGAATATTACATTGGTTAAGTTCATGCTTGAGGATACCTAGAGGAACCCAGACAATTGGCTTCAAGATGGTGCCTAAAGGATGGACAAGGTTGTAACTTACCTTTTCCACTTGTTGATAATAAAAGAGTTTGTTTTCCCTCAAATTTTGTCTTCAATGTATGTTCATCTCTATACTTACTTTGAATATGAAATATAATATGCGCATGTTTTGGATTGTATAGCTACTTTCGTTGTAGCCTTTGTTTTGTATCTCTCTTACAAGTTGGTTCCAATAGAAGATCAAGAGCTCTTCAACGAGTTGGAGCAGGGATCGACATCAAATGGGAGAACAAGATGCACTTTATTCTCTCTTCTCTATCCCTACTTCCTCCTAGTTTAAGTAGCTACTTTCTTTATCTTTTGCGTGCTTGTCTTTGAGGGGAGAATGTTGTGTTTTTAATTTGATCTTTCTCTGCTATGATCCTGACCCAATATCACAGGGGATAAAATCCCTTAATCACGCCTTGAATAGATATTCATTTTCCATTCACATCCTCTGAAAGAGAATCTTAAACAATCAGTGAGTCAAGTCAACAAATAATATATGGTGAACATCACAAAAAAAATTTATCAAATTTTTTTCTTGTGTGTATTATTCCCTCTGTTTGGTTGTACCGATTGATAAAACTAGGCGAGGTTCCTTTCTCTTTGCCTCTATGCATTGCACAACACACAACATGACTAATAATAACAACCAACACTTAATTCTATTCAAAAAATCCATGCAATGCAACAAAAATGTAGGCTAGAGGGAGAAATTTTGAATGTACTTGGGCCTGAGTGAAAAAAATGAAAGTCACCCCAATCCAACGTTTGATCCTCAGCAGTCACGAACATTTGACCATATCCCTGAGGGTCTCCTACTTGCAGAGACGATTTATTCTTTTATTCTAATTGAAGGTTGAATAAATATTTAGCTACAACCTTGATCTCATCTATTAAATCACGAGGAGCACGAGGAATCTCATGGTTCACAATATGTGAAAAGTAATGCACTAACATCATTTTTTTTAGTTTTACAAACTTAATTCTTTAGCATTCACGAATTGCATCATCACTAATAATCAACAAATATCCATTTTAACACAAAAAACTTCTTATTTGGTTAAGAGGAACTATGAGAGATGAATGATCTATATGCAAATCCATGATACCCAGATTCAATTAACCAAGAACAACAAATTAAAAAAAAAAATTGAACAAAACAATAAAGTCAATGCCAGGAAAATGACAAGAATTTCTTCCTTGTTCCTTCACTCATAAAAAGTGTCAGGGAAGGTTCATGTGGTGCATATGTTTTGGAATTTCGTCCACGTTTCTTCACTTATCATTATTTTCATCCATGTTCCTTCACTCATCACAAGTGTCAATGAAGGTTCACGTGGTGCATACGCTATGGAATGTCATCCACGTTTCTTCACTTATGTGAATATTAATGCTACGTGTTGTATAAGAAATTAGGGGTATTGGGTGCTGGTTTTTATAGACGTGGATGGAGAAAAACTGGTACTAACACAAACATTCCCACCCTGGTTCTGGATGGCTAGGAATATGATTGCACCAGTGGTGGAGGATGGCCACTTGCGGGGTAGCCCAGGTTTTCTCTTAGTCAAAGTATCAGAAGGAACTATTGAAGTTCGCAGAGCATCATGATCTACACATTTTTTCTCTAGTCGATTCATCTTAGAGTCCTTCGATATTGGTTCAGGGTTTATGCGATAGCCTCTGCTCCTTGTGATTCTACTGCTTGTTGATATGTTTTTGGAAACTCCTTGAATTGTTTTTCGAATAACAAGAGGTTTTGTACTAGAATGAATATATCAGTCAGGGATGAGGATCCCTCACATTCTAATAAGAATCCAAGTAGCAAGGGAAACCAAAATGTGAATATGTTGGATCAATCTCAAGTCATGCACATGGATGCAAATCTCTCATATTCAATCGTAATTGAATTACTCAAGGATTTCTAGACAAGAGACAACAACAAAAAATCAAATAGAAACATGGTAAGMAACACTAAGACTTCAATGTATATATCGAATGGGTTTTTGGTTTATATTAAAATCTTGATGAATCTTTCTGTTTTGAATTTKGTCACGACAAATTATCTCTTTTTTGTTGTATATAACATAGACATTACCTAGGATTTGGAGTTACTTCACACACACCTAGGATTTATTTTTCCTAAGGTTTTTCCTTGTTTATTAGTCATAATTAGTCATTATCTAGTCTCCTATATTTTAGGGGAGAATATTCCACCAGGAGAATATTCTCTTTCAGTTGACACTTCAGTTTGACTAGTTGAGTTGAGTTTAGATGCTGCATTGGTTTTGTCACCATGTAACATTGGGATCATCAACAGCTAATGCGCACATGGCTTGGGATCATAACCATATTGATGCATTACTCTTGATTCCCTGAGTTAAATCCTCACTACTCTATGTTCAGTCAGTTAATTGAAGACTAGTTGACTAGTTAACTCAGACTAGGTGGCAGTTCACTCTCGTAACTGCCTGAGAGATTAGACTAGGTGGCATTTTACTCCCATAACTATTGGTGTGTGTCCAGATCACTTTATACCACCACTATGACTCATTAGTTACTCATGTATCCTATATCTATTGTAAATTATTCACTCTTTGAGTGTGGTAACAATTAATGAGAATTATTTCATTCTTTCTCTCCTTCTTCTTCTTTCTTCTATTCTCTCTGCAAATGTGTGTATCATTGTTTAGCTAGATCTATGATGTGCAAGTTCAACACATTTACAAGGAGGTGTTGGGGTATCATTCCACATATAAGCATAAGAACGGTGAAACTCTGCCCTTTTCACATCCCCTCCTTGCCCCATGTGAGAATTGCCTCAGCTTTCCTCATTTTTCCCTTTATCCTCCATAAGAACCCATTATATTTCCCAAGAATAAGTTTGAGAGGAGAAAGATACACGGAGGTGCACTTGGAGCTTGGTGAAGAGGATCCTGGACCAGGTTCAAGGAGCAGTAGCCGACTTTGGTTGTAAGTAATCATTGTATCATCAATAAAAGAAGTACTTTTCCTGTCCCAAAAAATGATGTGTCAAATGTTTGAATTTGTTTTATGTTTTTATTATAACATCTAACCATTATTTATGTGTGAAATGTATACTTGTATTTCTTTGTTTATCTGTCTTTGAATGTAGGCCAACCTTGGGAGGAGGTTTGCAGTCATTGCAACTATCAAGCGCGAGAGGATCTACACCGAACACAAAGTAAATGTATAATTAACAGATCTTTCTCATTTTTATTTTCTTACATAAGTCTGGGGTATGTCTGGGGTATGTTTGGGGTAGTTAGAGAAGTAGGGTACTTTTAAATAGTTATTGATCTACCTACATTGTAAACCCTGGTGTATCCATAGGGGGGTTTTCCCGCTAGCACCCACAATCACTTCAAGGTATTCATCAAAGCCCCTTTGGTATAGCTTCAGTGTGCCCCTTTAGGTCATTTTTTGGGAAAATGTGACTATGATAAGATGTTTATTATGTAAGACACTCCATTCTCAATCTTCCATCTTCATCATAATTTCAATTGAGGTGCATTTTTTAGCTTGAATGACTACAATCAATTTGGACCAAATCAAATATTTGAATGAACAGTGGATTGTCTAGGCTCCTTGGCATGCATTTTTGTATTGGAAGTATTTGTTCATGAGGCTAGCACCCATAGTGATGTATACACTTGTATATCGACGATTTAAAGGACTAGACTATATTTTAAAGGCATTTTTGTCCATAGGAAGTGAGTAAAAACAACAATATAGCAGAGTGTAGTTTGAACTTGATTGAGCATCCATTATGGTAGGTGAGATGAGGATTTAATATACATTTGATAAATGGCATCACACATGGAAAAGAAGGATTGGATAATGAAGAATGACTTGGCATAGAGTAGGGAACTTAAACATCTTAATCCACAAAAGAAGGTATAAGGTAAGGGAAAAACCATAAAATAAGACACTAAGGGTTGACTTGGAATGATGAACCTTGCTTCAAGGAGTGATGAGGTTTATCATAAGATATTGTAGATCAATAAGGTGCAAGGGAGCTTGAAGGTCATTCTAGAAGGGATCATGCACATGATTTCAAGAGGACAGTTGGGATCCAAGGGAGAACATGGAGCTTTTCTCAAGAATGAGTTGGTTATTTTAGTGATGATTGAGTGTGTTCACAGAGGAAATCATAGTATAGTAGCACTTTGGAATCCAAACCACAACAAACATTTTCTTCATACAAAGCACATTTGTAATTTGTTTTCATACATGGTGAAGAATTAAATTGAGAAGCATTGTCCTCCATTTTAATGCTAGAATTTTTCCCATAGGGGTTTCCCAAGGTAAAATTATCTATCTTTGGTGTATTGTTATTGTATGTTATTGATCTTAATATCTCTTTTTGTTTAAAAAAACAATTTGGGGATGAAATAAAACACTTAACCAATTTGTTTACAATAGATATAATACACTACAAAAAGTATCCCTAACTAATAGCCATAGCCATGAAATAATGAATATAAAAAATTGGTGATTTTATAAACAAGACCATTGTGGAGGACCAACCGCTAGAATATCCAAGGGGACTTACACATCATATTTTTACCAAAGCTAGTTATCCATTGGAATGAATGTGGAATTATTCACAAATGATTCTCATAAGAGAGAAATAATCTCAAGAAAGTGGAGAAATTGAATCCTAAGATTGGAACAAACAAGTGGGCGAGATAATTCCAATCGCCATCCATGGAACAAAATAAATAAAAAGGTGACGTAGAGGTCATGATTGAGGTTAAATTTTAAATAATAGAACAAATTTTATCCATCCTAGAAAATTTTCCCATACCATTTTGGTAATGGTTAGGACAAACACATGTGTGGAATGCAACATTCATACAAGTTTATTTATAACTTTAGAGACTAATAAGCCTCTAGGAGGAAATGGGAAGCCGAGTTGTTCTACTTACAAAATATTTATATGCATGCCAATGACTAATATTTGATGTGAATTCTATCTATGCAAATTTTCCTTAATTTGGTTTTGATGAACAACAAATACATTAAAAGAATGCATAACGACAATGTTTTTATGGAAATAAACTTAAAACAAGCACAATATCTAAAGAAAGAGGAAAGACGAGCCCACCGACTATGGTTCAGAACTCACACATCTATGGTCTCTCTCCCTCTCCCATGTCTATCATTATATCAACATAAATAACAGGTGGGTCAAGTCAAGGCCGACCAACGAAGATATTGAGTGAAGGCCGACCATAACAACCATTTACATATACATGGGTGAAATCATTCCCATTGAAATATATGGGTGAAATCAATGCCATAAATCCTTTATTTGAGAACATGGGGGAAAAATATTTTCCCTAAAGCCTTGATTCAAGGATATGCAGGGAAATTCACAGACAAAAAAAAACTGATTCTAAAAAATCAAGGCAAATTAGAATTTTTTTCATGAAATAGGGAGGGAGAACCCTCTTTCCACTGAATTTTACTATTTTCTCTATGGAATGAATGATATACCATATATATAGTTTAATTTAACATCTGGGCTAAAAATTTTAATTTTCTTAAAAACTACTTCAATAAAAATTCGCCCCTTCAAAAATTCAAACCCTAACATTTCGCCCATGAGCAAAATTTCACCCCTAAAAGAATCTATGACCTAGACAAGTATGGGGTTGTTTGGATTAGTCAAAGGTGGTTTAAAATGAGGTGGAGGAATCTCCTCAACCACTTCAAATTCAAAAGCCACACTCTCTTTCGACTATTTGTTAGGATCTTCGAATTCCTGGTCACCTATCTCATGTCATTTAAGCGGTGGTTGTACCTCCATGTTGGGCTCAAGTCCTTATATTCAATGGGAGTAGGAACATAGTTTTTCAGCCACAGTGAATAGAATGTGTCAAAAATTTAACAACAACCAACCTAAGGCTGATTAAGACTTGGAATCAAAGCAAATAGCCCTAACAAATCTAGGCAACAACAAGAAAACCAATGGCTCAGGGGGCCTTCTGAAAACTAACCCTCTTGGGGAGATGAAGTCCCCAAAATATTGGCTAGAAAAGGTGTGAATAAGAATTATGATAATCTACTTGAAATATTCCTAACCAGTACAAGTACCCTTTATTAAGGAGAGAACCCTTTGGGGGAACTGAAACCGTGATTGAATGTCTTTCCCAGGTACCACAAGTATGTCCCACCTGTTGTCATCTATGCAACTACCTAAGAGTGTCCACTAAGGTTACCACCTCACAATTAATGAGTGGGTGAATAGTCATAGGTGTTACACGTCAAAATTACTCAACTGGATAAGTGTCGCATGTTCCTCTCAATTATAGTAAGTGTCGCATCTTCCTTACAACTTTCGCAAGTGTCGCAAGTTCACAAGTGTCGCAAACAATGTTCAAGCATAGTTCCATGCCGACGAAACTAAGGAGGCACTTAAAACACCTCATATACTTGATCTGGAGAAGAGGAATTGATTAACTGGAGTCAAAGAA
>WSFP011550048.1:0-10678 GCA_009831015.1 Picea engelmannii
GTTGACTTTCTGACTGACACCTCTGCCATTTCCTCATCCATATGAAAAATAGAAGAACCCAGATCATCTTCTACAACATATATAGGGTGATTAGTGGGATTATCATCATCACTTACCAAATAAGCCAGTCTGATTTCTCTGTATAATCTTCATTGTTCGCCACCAAAATCAGGTATGGTTGCATAGCTTAGGTCCATCTGCAGAGTGCCACCTACCTTTTTAGACCAAGATCTTGAAAGAAGCATCCCAAATTTTGGTGGTATGTCAGCCACGATAACATCTAACATCACACTCTTCATAGGTGATTGGGAAAGAGTTACAACCACATCTTTCATAAGCCCAAGACATTTGACTTTATTGGAATCAAAAGAATATAGATCATGATATGGTCTAGTAATGTCTAACCCTAATTCTTCCATCACCACCTTAGGCATGACATTATGCAAAGCACCAGAATCCATTAAGAAGTTATGCAGTATCTTGTCATGGATATTTAGTGAAATGTAAAAAGGTGGAGAGGCATCAATTTTGTCTTCAATGTGAGGTCCAATAGTAATAACATGGTTTTCATCTTCAAGGTTGAATGTATCTGAGAAAGTGACATGATCTGGAGATTCTAGAGCCCTAAGGATAGTTTTTCTGAATGGTTTTGTTTTGAGAAGTTCTAATAATGGTACTGGAATCTTAATTTTGTTGATTTCATGCTCGAGATTGAAAGCAAAGACATTTTTATCTGGTTCTCTTATATCAGCAGTGCTATATTTGAAAGGTTGCTTAAATGGATGATCTGCTGGAACATTAGGAACACCTTTGATTGCCCTGTCTTACCTGAAGTACTGGATTTATTTGTAGAAATAGGTATATCTACTTTAGGTTCCTGGGAACTAGATCTAAGATTGTATCTTTTCCCTGTAGGTTCATGCTGGACAATCTCCTCTTCATCCCCTTCCTCAAACTGATTCTTAATCAAAGTATCTTCATATTCTTGTTGTGTTACATGTAAAGGAGTTGATTCGGAATCAGTCAAGTGAACTGCAGAGTATTCTTTTGTACCATCATTATCTTCCTCCTCATCTAGTGCATTATTTTGAAAAGGAGGTAATACCTTTTGGTCATCTAGATTTTTTCTTTCTCTTGGCAAAATATGGGGTACATTGTTTGGTCTCCTAAATTGATTTGGATTTCTATAACTGCCCTCCTGTGCAGGTCTATTGGGTTATTTTTGTTCCATCTTCAATCTTTCCATCTCAGAAGTCAAATTTTTCAACATCTTTGTCATTTCAATCATTTTAATATCAGATGTTGAATTAGAAGATGGAGGCAACTCTTCTTTTTTCTTTTTTCTATCTCTATCACTTCTGGATTTCAATTTGTCTGTTTCTAATATGTTTGATTCCACCTCAATAGCTACATATTGCATTAGGCTGAGGGTAGTCGCTCTTCTTTCCCTAAGCAATAAGGAAAATTCGGCATCGAATGCATTGGCATTTTGATTTTGGTTGATGCCTCTGAAGGTTTTATCTCCTCTGGAATTTTACCGTACATTAGGTTGAACCTTTTGGTAAAATCAGGAATTGATTCTCCTTGTTTCCTCCTTAAAGCACCAAATTCAGTAAGGTAATACTGAAAATCTTTTTTATCTGCCCATCGATTTAGAAAGGCCTCATCTAAAGCTATAATATCAGCTATTGAGTTAGCAAGCAAACTCCTTAACCACTTTCTCGCTTCCGCATCTAAACTTTGTACGAATAATAGCATCCATACATCGGCATGCTCTACATTAAAATTGTTTACAAAACTATAAAATGAACTCAAATGTTCTTCAACAGTAACTGATCCTTCTCCATTAAATCTAGGCAAATATCTCATATAATCATTTGGTGGAAAAACATACATGACTTGAGAAAGTACCAAAGGAGCATACCTAGCTGCAACTATTTGGTCCATTCTGTCTGTGGCCATATTAGCTGTGTTTAGAACTTGGGGGATAAGCAAGATTGGTGATGTTGTGGGTGAAACAATCCCTTGTGTTTTACAACTTATATGTATTGTCCCCGAACCTTCTCTTTCAATAGATGGAAATTTATCTTCTAGACTTTGATCAGCTAATGGACTGAGAATAAGAGGATTATCAAAATAACAATAATGTGTTCTGAAATCTTCAAATGAGAAATATTCACAAGATGATGAAGAAGTCTATGTTTCACTCTTAACACTTGTGTTGGGAACTCTCAAATCTCCAGTTTCAGATAACAAGTATGGATATTCCTGTTTAGTAAGTTCAATACGCAACTTCCTTTGTTCTGAACTTAATTCTAAAACATTTGTTGGGAATGAAACTGTATTAGACTCAACAACGGGCTTAATTTCACTTTCGGGTTTCAAATCTTCATTTGATTAGGTTTTAATGATCTCAGAAGATTCTGCCTGAGAACTTTCTGAAGATAATTTCCCTTTTGAATGTGAAGACTGACCAGGAAGAACTTTAGGCTTTCTTAGTATTTTTTCAGGGTCTGGCACTGCTGCTACAGGATCAGTATCTGGATTTTTCCTTGTTACTAGTCTCTTATTTTATGGTGGAGGATTTTTTGGAATTTTAGGTCCTTTCCCTTCTTTTTTAGGAGCCAGAATTACTACAGAGGAGTCACCAAGTGAATAATCACAGTCTTTAGAAAATGTCCAAAATCTTGTTCACCATCAAGATCTGAATCTAAACTTGTCGTTTCCCCAGGGAAGTTATCTTCATTTCTTCGTTCTCCGGCAACGACGCCAAAAATGTTAGTCCCTAAAGTTGCACTCGACTGGTAAGGGAAAGCTAGGGCATCATTGATTTTATTGCAAAGTATTTTTGAGGGTTTTATGATTTGGTTTTGGTATAATGGTTGAAAACTGGGTCAACCTTACAGCATGGCATGAAAATCAAGATTAAAACATTGCATATCCCATTGGCTGAATAATAGGTAGATACATAGATGGAGTAAACCAATTCAAGGAAAAAGAAAGTGAAATCTTCAATTTGTCAATTTCACAAAGTTTAGTTTCAATATATTATAAAGAAACAGGGGTATCARCTTGAAATCATTMCTTGAAAATTATCTYTACASCAAAATCTTCACKGTATAAATTAACATTCAAGAACMAAAAGMATTSCAATTTTGAATAAYAAATTCAAGCATGAAAAATGAAATAACAGAGWAGAAAAGAGAAGGTCTAACYATCCATATGMCTTTGCTATTAAGTGTCAATTGAACATACATGCCTTTACAATAATCTCCACAAAAATTCTCTATAGATCTCCAAATTTTCGACCTTGATAAGGTCTGTCCTCTGTCTATACAGCTATGAAACTACTAGATCCTATTATCTAGGACAACTTTAAATGACTAGAATCAAATAGTATCTAGATCCTAAATTATGTCACTCAAAAATGAGCTACTATTTCCAAAATAGTCCACAGCTCAACAGCTTGATATAACAAACATTGCCAGCAACACATTTGACTCTTTGAAATAGGGATTTCGTTGGACTCTGTAGAGAAGATCGAAGTCTTAGCATTTCCTTGATCAAAATGAGTAATTATTTTCCATATCTCCTGGAGCACCTTTAAACAAAATTGTAACCAATCTTCATGTTACCTTTAAGATAAAATCACAGCAGTGGCTTTTGCATTTTTCTACTTGAGCTTTGTGGTTAACACAACATTGTGCCAGTAAAGTCTGAAATTGATTTCCCTGAGTTCCTTAAGAAATTCCCTTTTCTCCTTCTTCTTCTTTTTATGACTTTGAATTCTTTCCTGCTGGCGAGCATTCCACTGTTCTATCTACATCTTTTCCTTCTTTAATTGCTTTATGGTTTTCTGAAATTCTTTAATCTTTTTCTTATCAGTTCTTATCTCGACCCTATATCCTAAACAATCTTCAGAGGGTGCAGTTTCATTCAGATTTAAAGTAACACTGGGTTCTTTGGATTTAACTTGGTATTTTGAAATCAATTCTGAGCTATATTCTTCTTCAGAACTTGATGAATCCATAGCTCTAGGTACATCTGGTAAGTAATTTGAATCTTCCAAGTAATCCTATTTTTCTTCAGGGAATTCACTGATGCCTTTGGCCATGTCTTTAGCCTTAGCTAATCTAGTTTAAGCTCTCGTTACAGGTCCTGTAGGTGGTGTAAGTTTTCCCTTTCCTTTCCTGACAGATTTCTTGGGAAAAGGAGTCTTTTTTTCTCTTTTCCTGGTGCTTGTTTCAACATCCTCAAAATCATCATCTATGATTATGGTGTTTTCTTCTTTAATGGTCGGATTGAACATTGATTTTGAGTTCACCCTATACTTATTAGTATCCCTGGTTGAATTTCTCTGAGGTTTTTGTGATACACATGTGCCTTTTTTCCTTTTTCCTTTGACTGCAACATTCCTTTTGCTAGTGGATGGCATTTTAGACTTAACTGCAGTTTGAGAAATGAGATCATTATCTGACTCTTTCTCTTCTTTGACACATTCCTCAGGAAGCATTTCATTTTCGGGCTCCAATCTAGGTCTCTTACTCCTGCTCTTCTTAGTTACCTTAATATCAGAAGATTCATCTTTTACAGGGTTTTCATCAGAAATAGCTCGACTCTGTTTAACAGTTTTTCTCCCTCTGCTCTTTTTTGGCTTATTGGATTGAGTGATAGGTTTTAAGGATTCCATGGGCCAATTCCAGGACTTCTGTAGTTCATTTAGGGTAGACACGACTAGGGTTTTAACCAGGACTTGATGGAACAAACTGCCTTTGGCATTAGTGGAAATCGACTGCACCTTCTTGGACATTTTTTTCAAACTTTTAAGCAGGAAATAAGGAAGTTTTAAAGGGTAGTCACCATATAGATGCATCAGTATTCTGATATGGTAGATGTAGATCAAAGAAAACCTCCCTTCGCAGGTGATGTATCTGTGAATCACCACCAGGGTAGTGTTCTATTTGGGTCGAACCCAGTTGTGAGGAATTCCCCTTCTCCAATCCGGATTCTTCTTATCTGGAAGGCAGAATTGATTCACAAATTCAGTGACCATGTGTTCCTTCTTCCACCATCTTTCCCCTCCAACCACGATCCTACAAGCCTTGGATATAGTCTACTTTGTCACCAGCATCAACATCTTGTTGATTTCGACCTCATGACCATCGAAGTTCAAAGAAAATTCCATGGAAACTTGTTCATCATATCCTTGGAATGTAGCGAGGAACTCAAACCACCCGGTGTCTCTGAATCTTTGAGACATCTAAGGGTAGGCTTCAAGAAGTTCGGCACCTTATGGTTCGATTCTGGAAACTTGTCCACTCCTCTTTGGCGCCATTAAACTTAATTCTGCAACTGTCGCCCTGGGGTTCCAAATTCCCTTCCTGCAATTGTTGATATATGCATGTTGCTTTGAATGGATACCTGTATTTCTCCCTGCAAGGCTGAACTAAAACAACTCGAACCGGTCACATAATAATCATTAAACAATAGGTGATATAAATGAACCCTGCGTGCGTGCATAGCAATTATGTTATGAACTTGTTAGATTTAGAAATGATTACCAAACTCTCGCACGAACCCTTAACTCATGAATCTTGTTATCATAACTAAATCAGGATAGCAGGCGCATGTTATGGCATGATTATTTGGCGCTACGAGAATAGGCTTATTCACGTAGCGCGTTTGACAACTTGAAATTTGAAAACTCCAACGACATAAAAGGAGACACTTCTAGTTTAAACAATTTTTTTCATAATCAAAACTTAAATAAATCATCAAAGATTATAATGCAAACCATGAAACATCCAAAATCAAAAAATGAAAACAGCTGAAAGCGGAAAAAATGAGGGATGGGTAAGGAGGGTTTAGGACAAGGGTTTCTCACTAAACCAAGACAAAATTAGATACTAACAGTTACCATGGGACCATTAAACATAGAAAAAAGAATGATATCAACTCATATGCATAGACAAAGATGAAGGAGAGTCTGACAATAACAAATGAAAGAAGCTTGCAGGATTAATATATTAAAGAAAGTGTCTCTTTACAATAACAGTGGATTATAGAACTCAAAATCAAACCCTGTGTTCATCATATGT
The DNA here is from genome assembly GCA_009831015.1 of Picea engelmannii. NCBI lineage: Eukaryota > Viridiplantae > Streptophyta > Pinopsida > Pinales > Pinaceae > Picea > Picea engelmannii. The sequence goes on from WSFP011550048.1 coordinate 6,099, forward strand.
TCTTGGCTTTATAGCCTTTTACAAACAGTTTCCAGATCCTAGATTACTGGATCGAATTTTGCCAAAAATAGGAAATCAATAACTGGCCCAAGTAGACTAGATCAATTCAACTTCTTGACTGATCTTTTTGTTCTTCAGATTCTTGGCAGGTGTAGTGATCCTTCTAAGGATGTTGGATCTCATGTGATATGGGAGCAGTCGAACTTGACACCTGTTGACAGTAAAATAGTCTTATATCCTTGACAATAGCTAACTGTTGTTTACCTTTTCTGTCTTTTAAAGCATCTCCAAAACCAAAACAAAATCTTGATAAATATGTCATTAATTATCTTCCATCGATTGGAACCATTTTTTAGTCTTTTGAAAAAGAAAAACTTGAACCTGTGTAAAAACATTAGCTTTCTGCCTTATCGATGCTTTCGGTAGCTAGAGTAAATAGAGTTTGGCCGATTAGCTACTAAAATTTCTGCTTTCAGTGGCTAATGAACAATCGATATGTTTTCCTAAGCCAATGAAACCTAAGATTATCAAAATTTCAAAAATACCCTTGTCTTAGCTCAAAAACGCTTCAGGACTGATCTTTTTAGGCTTCCGTATCTTGCTCAAAATTTGTAGGGTTACTGGTTGTCTCTAGTTCATTGCACTGAACTGCCACCTCTGCAAGGGTCTCAAGAGAAGCATGAGCCTGGTGTTTTGAAGACATTGCTTTTTTACTCAAATCCCTGGCCTTTTTATTCAAACGCTGAGCTACTCTCCGTAAGCATTTGTAGTCCTTTACGATCTTGTTTTTCTTTTTCTTATCCTTTATTCTTTCATGGGCTAATCTTTCCAATGTTGAGTTGCTTTCTACAAAGTTTTTTGATAGAGTTTCATACCTGGTTTTTATTACTCTTTCTAGCACTTCTTGCTCGGCTAGCTTCTTCTTAAGTTTCTTGATTTCTTTTGATTTATTCTACTTCACTCGTTTGCTAGATGAGGCATCTGCAATTTTTGGTTCTTGTTCTTCTCGGGGTGTAGGTGATGGAAGATTCTCATATCTTGTTGTGTATATATCCACAAAAACAGAATTGTCATGCCCTGTGGCAACTGAATCTTCATGCCCAGTTTCAAACTATTTCTCTTCATTCTCTGAGTCTGTGTAAGGAAGATTAAGAATGTTTTTGTTCAATGGGGATTCTTTGGGCTCTTCTTTTTCACTGTTGAAATTCAATTTCTTCTTAGTTTTTCCCAGATTAGAGGAAGGAGAGGGTTGATTGACTCAGGTTGGAGAGATAGCTCTCCTCCTCCTCTTTCCTCTTATGGGAGTGGAGGATTTCTTGGAATGAGGACTCGTTTTTCCCTCTGGCTGAAACTCAGTCTGGAAATCATTTCAGAATAAGAAGTAATTCCACGCTTTACCTTTTCTTTGCAACATCTCACAAACCAATAGTTTGATTAAACTATGGTGAGATAATCTACCTACAACTTGACTAGGTTTGGCCTTGACTTGATGAGCCATCTTGTTTAAGCTTCGGTGGAGGAAATAGGGAAGATTGAGTGGGTTTCTACCAGTCAAATAGTTTATAAGTTTAAAATGGTAAATCGTCACCCTATTGTATCACCCTTCACAGGTTATATAAACCATTATAGCTTTCAATAACTGCTGCCATTTCTCTTCAAGGAAAGATATAGGAATATCTTTCTTCCATATCAAACCCCTGTGTTTTGGTTTTAAATAGGTCATGAATTCAACATTATTAATAACAATGGTTTTAAACCATTTCTCTCCATTCATGGGAAGCTCTATTACTTCAGCTATGAGGGCTTCATCAATATCGAATTCATCCCGACTGATGATTTCTTTCTTTCCATAGAAATTGAGGGCGAAGGCCTCTGCCACCTGCTGATGAAAACTCTGTAATTTTTTGCAAAAATTGTAACACCCTGCATCCTTGAACATTTGACATACCTCCGGGTGTGATTCCAGGTAACCGATATCGGTGAGCTCCTTCCTCAGCGTTGACGTTCCTTTATTCATTTTCCATGACATTTTCACACACCTATTATCGAAGGAGTAGATTTCGGGAAGAGTTACACTGCGTAGACTTAGCGAAAATCGGCTCGGTTGTGATAAAATTGAGATAAATGAGGTGAGATTTTGAACATGGCACTGATTGCAAGGAGTGCGGCGAAATGGTTGATGATTTGCAGCAGTCATGGATAATAACTAAAATAAATGGAGAGTACATAAACACATGGCTTAATGATATAGCAATTTGGAGAGATTCGCTTATATCACAGAGGGATCAGCTTCCGGTCATGAAGGGTTCTTTCTCCAGTCCTTTTGACGGCTTATGCAATCATGGAAACATCAAACCCATCGGTTGAAACAGTGATAGGATGTGCTGGGTCTTTCCCCACTTCAACGATTGTGGCTAAAATGGCCCTGGATTTCTTTATTTAATCTTCTGAAAGCTAAGGCTTTCAGTGGCTAATGAACAATCGATATGTTCTCTTAAGCCACCGAAACCTGAGATTTGAATTAGATCAAACAAAAACTAAACAAACTTTTATTTAAACTTTATTACATGGGTAAATCTTTGAGAAATGAACCTTAAAATTTTTTAAAAGCACCTTTTTAAAAGACTCCCTATCACCTAAGATGCAAAATCTCGATTGATTTATTTGAGGAGATAACATTGGTTCCTATTGGGGGTGAAAGCCTCCCTGTGAGGTTTCAAGAACCAGAGATCCAATGCCTTTCCTAAAAAAATAAAATTTAAACCTATCTACTAGTGTTTCCATTGGGCATGGAGTTATTCTGTAAAAACAAAAGCTGAAAAATAAAATTACAATTACAAGGCTTCAAATCCTTAGATAAAATAGAGTTTCAGAAAACGCCCATTTACTGGGTCACCAAACATTTCTTCACATTCTAGACTTTGTAGACTGAATGCATTGTTGTGATGTACTTGAGTTATCATGAAAGGACCGGTCCACAAAGAATCAAACTTGTTGTGTTTGCCTTTATCTTGTCTGAGGGCATCCCACTTCAAAACCCAGTCACCAATTTGAAAATTATCCACCTTTGCTTTTCTGTCAAAAGTTTCCTTGATCATCTTTTGATGAGCCTTTGATTTATCCACCAGTTGTTCTTTGTCCTATTGCATCTCTACCAAGTCAAGCATTCTTCTTATCATATCATTTGATTCAGGTCTTCCTCCTAAAAAAACTTGGCTACTGGAAAAACTAGATGAATAGGGAAAATGGCATCAGTGCCATAGACCAGTTTGAAGGGAGAAGTTCCTATGGATTTCTTGTTGGTTACTCTGTCTACCCAAAGAGAAAACTTTAGTTTAGAATCCCAATTCTTTTTATTCTCCTCCAACAAATTTCTGATGATTCTGATTAGACTCTTATTGGATGACTCAGCAAGGCCATTACCTTGAGGATAGTAGGAAGTAGAGTGTACCAATTTAATGCCCGTTGATTTGCACATGTCAACCAATACATCATCTTTGAAAGCTACTGCATTATCTGTCACTAACCTTTTTTGGCAACCGAATCTGCTCAAGATGTTCTCATAGAGAAATTTCATGACGACCTGATGAGTGGCATTTCTAGTGGGGATTGCCTCTATCCATTTTGTAAAATAGTCAGTGGCTACCAAGATCCATTTATGCTGACCACTAGATGAAGTATTAATCTTGCCTATGAAATCTAAACCCCACTACTAAAAAGGACCATTCACTACAATAGGTCTCAAGGGCAGAGATTTTAGTTGTTGTTTTCCTGTGAATCTTTGACATTTATCACAAGATTTCACAAAGGCGTAGACATCTAAAAAAAGAAAAGGCCAATAATACCCATCCCTTAAACTCTTATGAGTTGTGGTCTTCCAGTAATGATGGCCTCCACAGATGTATGACTTCAATTGATTCTTCTTTGTTCAAACATCTTAGTAGTAAACCAACAGGATCTTTCCAATACAAAAGATTATTATTAATGAAAAATTTAATTGCTCTGAGCTTAAGGGCTCGGGCTTGAGTCATGCTAAGTTTAGGAGGAACTTCCAAATTCTGTAAAAAATGAATAATACCTAAATACCACTCACATGAAAACAAATTCTCAGCCACATACTGGTTTTTATGTTGTCCTTCTGTTGCTGCTTATGTATGCAAACTTGTTGAACTTTCCCTAATGAAATTTATGTTGATACTGAGAGGGGGGTGAATCAGTATCAAGTAAAATTTAAAACCTTTTTCAATTTATACTTAAACCATTCAACTATATCCAATGAGCAATGAACAATAGTATAAGAGTTACACCAATACACCACAATACACCATGCACAATATATGAGAAATAATCAATAGTTATTGTTCAAGGGAAGTAATGAATTCCAAAGGTAGCTACAGCTTCCAAATGTAAAGGGAGGGATAAAAATCCAAGAGGAATATACAATACTCCAATATCAAGAGAGATTTGAACTCTCCATCCTTTCCCCTTCCTTCCACCCAAGAATATATGAGAGATAATAAAACTTTACATTAAATCATCACCATCAACCAATCATCACATAGAACCTGATAATGCTTCCT
>WSFP011550055.1:0-11352 GCA_009831015.1 Picea engelmannii
GCCAGAGATTTGGGGAGTTGGAGCTTCCCTCAGGTTGTAGCCTGAGAAACTAGGGGGTTGGAGCCTTCTTCCAGTTGCAGCTGGAAAACAAAGGAAGTTGGTGCTTCCAATGAATGTAATTCTTCAAGACATATAAGAAAAAGAGTTTCGTGGTTTTTTCCTGATTTTGGTTTCCACGTAAAACACTGGTGTACTGTGTATGTGTATGATTGTTCATTTGTACATTGCTTATTTACTCTGCAGTTATTGGATAATAATGCTTCATTGATATAGCACTTGGATTATATGGTTAAAAGGGATTACATTGCTCTATTACTGATTCACCCCCCTTCTCAGTAATCCAATAGATCTCTTCTTCATTAAAATCTTCTTCAGATGAAAGATCAATAGCTCAGAGGTTTAATGTAAAGTGAAAACTTTTATCATTACTTGCATTCCTCCCATGTTGAAATTCCTCTTCTGACCTTGTGTAATCTGGTTGTGGCACTTGAGAACCCTTTGCAACATTTTCACTATGACCATGTTTACTGAAATGCTCATGTTCATCTTGTGGAGGTTTTTCAAATATGTTGGACAACTGAGAGGGGGGGGGTGAATTAATTGTTACAGTGCTTAAACAATTATGCTTCTTTTAAATTCTTTACAAGGCACTCAATTATAATCACTATAATGCAGGAAAATAAGCAATGGCACATTCATCATCGGTCACATATATGAGATACATAGAGACAGATATTTCTCGAGGAAACCCATAAAGGGTAAAAACCTCTTCTTCTTTATATGATAAGAATTATTTACATTCTTTACATTATCATACATATGAGCACCTACTCATTGTGAGGCTACAACCTCTGTTTTTGCAAGCTGCAACTTGATGAGAGCACCAACTCTCTATTTTCTCTAGCATCCACTAGAAGGAAGCACCAACTCCCTAGTTTCTCTAGCACCAACTAGAAGGAAACACCAACTCCCTAGTTTCTCTAGCACCAACTAGAAGGAAGCACCAACTCCCTGGTTTCTCTAGTACCAACTAGACGAAAGCAACAACTCCCTATGTTCAAGCACCCACTTGAACCTCTGAGGACACCGGTCCTCCCTAGCACCTCCCTACCACCCTGGTTTATGAATATGAATTACAGAAACTTATTACAGTGATATAGTGTTCAACAACAACTTACCAGTCTCATCACTGTTCTGCAAGATTTTGCTGCTCTGTCTTCCTCACTATCTTCCTGCACGCATCCATTGCACTTTTCCATTCTTCTGCCTCTTGTGATTTCTACACCATTCCCTTTCAATGCACCTTTTGTCTTCTGTCCATCTCACCTGTTGCTCTCTCCTCCTTCTTCACACCTCATTTCATCACATAACAACAACAACCCCCATCTCTTCTTTCTTCTGCATACTTGTAGTCACTGACCTCCTTATGCATGCTCTCTCGCCATGCTTTTGCATGCTCTGCATGTCGAGTGCTCTGCCTGTTCATCATGAAAACTCTTCACCTTCTCTATTTGTTAATGCCATCCGTCCATCATCACTTGGTGTCGTGATCAAATTGCTTCACATCACAGGCAGTTGAGATTATTCATCTTTTGTTGCAGTTGACCTCAACCTCTCTGTCGTAGTTCAAGGCTCTAACGCTCTTCCAGCTATCAATAGCCTCCATGAATAGTCTTTTCAGCTATTGGCAGATTCCTTGTGACCCTTCAGTTCCTCTGGAAATCACACAGAAGTATCTTCGAGTCCTCTGGCAGAAACCATTAGTGGTTTCTAGCAGTTACACTGAGAAGTGCTACAGTAGCTCTCCGATCTTCTTCAGTTTCATCTGCATCATTGGATTAACTTATCTAAGTCTTGCGTTCATTTTAGCATCCCTCTCTTCGGCATTTCGGGATCACTGTGGTGGAGGATTTTAGTACTCTCCATTTCCCGACCCCCGAAACTACGAAAAGGAGCTTGTCTTCACTAACTCCTTCCCCCATCTTCCACCGATGTGACCAACGACTGTGACCTCAGCCTTAGTCGAAACTGCATTTCATAATTTTTCATTTTGGCATTTCGGCATTTTGGCACTCTTGGTGGTGAAGTTTCTTGACTCTCCATGTTGCGGTGCCCGAAACTCTGAAACGGAGCTTGTCTGTGACATTTCGCGATTTCAGGACTCCTCTGATGAAGAGTCTTTACTCTTGACTCGTCCTACTCCTGGTATCCGAAACTCTGGTATGGAGTCTTTATCATTTCTCGACTTCGGGTTTCGCGACTTCGGGACTCCTTATGATGAGTCTTTGTCATCTCCATCTCCCAGTAACCGAAATCTCGGTATCCAAAAATTCGAGCGATGCGCCTATTTCACGATTTCAGGGTTTCACATTTCACAACTTCGAGACTCCTGTTGATGTGAGTATCTGACATCTCCATCTCCCGGTAACTAAAATCCCGGTATCCAACACTCCAAGCGATGCGCCTGTTTCGGGTTTTCGCATTTCGGAACTTCGAGACTCCTGTGTTGGAGAGTCTCGACTCTTGACTTCTCCATCTCCCGGTAACCGAAATCCCAGTATCCAACACTCCATGCGAAGCACCTATTTCAGGTTTTCTCATTTCGACACTTCAGGACTTCTGTGTTGGAGAGTCTCAACTGTTGACTTCTCCATCTCTCGGTAACCGAAACTCCTAAATGGAGTCTTTGTTGAGGTGATTTTTTAGGGTTTTGCATTTCACCTTGCTCGTTAAAGAGCGTGTAAGTTCTCCTGGATCCAACGCTGGTCGAAACTCGGGCTCATATCTGACGTTCATCGGGAAATATTCAATGAGATCCATCACTACATACTCTGATCTTGTCGAGCTTGCTCTGCAGCGTCTGCCCAAAAGACTTCTGGTGCCCGCCTGGCACATCCTTCTTGTACTCAAGCCATCATCGCTGTTGTACTTGCCATCAATGACAAACATACTCTTCCTGTAAAACATGCCAACAATCTCCCCCTTTGGCATTGATGGCAACAAAGGCACCCAAACCTATTCTTTTTTCTCCCTTTGACATCAATGTCAAAGAAAACACGCTCCCCCTGAGCTGTTGCAATATTTTTAGGAGGTATCAGATATGCAATCAATACAAGACTCCCCCTAACAGGATGGAATATCTTAGGTGTGAAACGAGATGACACCCAACTTCTGTTGGAGATATTCAAAATGGGTCTTAGCTAGGGGTTTAGTAAAGATGTCTGCTATTTGTTTAGTGGTTGGAATGTACTAAACCTGAACGACCTTATTGGTGACTTTCTCTCTCAGAAAATGGAATTTTATGGGAATATGCTTGGTATTGGAGTGGAATACAAGATTCTTAGACACACTGATGGCACTAGTGTTATCATAATGAATTGGGATCGGTGCAGCGTATTTTACCTCCAAGTCTGCAAGTGCTTGAATCATCCATAATACTCGAGTGCAACAGGTAGCGGCAGGAATGTACTCTGCCTCTATGGTTGATAAATAAATGAAACCTTGCTTTTTACTAAGCCATGCTACCAGTGAGTCACCCAAGAATAATGCTCCTCCACTTGTGCTTTTTCTCTCATCAACACAGTTTGCCCAATCTGCATATGAATAAGCAGTTAACTAAAAATTCTAATTTCTGGGATACCACAGACCATAAGTCATTGTTTCTTTCAAATACCTGAATATCCTTTTGACAACTAGTAAATGACTCTGTTTAGGTGCAGACTGATATCTTCCAACCATTCCTACAACATGCATTATGTTTGGGAGAGATGCTGTGATGTACAACATGCTGCCCATCATTGACCTATATGAACTCTGATCAACATCAAACGAGTCATTATCCTTGCTTAATTTGCATCCAGTAACCATAGGTGTGCCCATAGGTTTAGAATATTGCATTTGAAACCTTTTCAACATTTCTCTTAGATATTTTTCTTGAGAAATGAACATCCCTTTAGACCTCTGAGTAATTTGCAGACCAAGAAAAAATGACAGTTCTCCTATCATGGACATTTCAAACTTAGATTCCATGGCAGAAGTAAACCATTGTACCAATGGATCCTTATTACATTCGAAGATGATGTCATCTACATAGACCAATACGATGAACAAATTATTATCCTCTGTTTTAATATATAGATTGATGTCAGCTGTTCCTCTCTTGAACCCTTTGTCTTTGAGATACATATCCAGTCTGTGATACCAGGCTCGAGGGGATTGTTTTAACCCATATAAATCTTTCTTCAGATTGCATACTAAGTCAGGGTTATCAAACAGTTTGAAACCCTCTAGTTTTTCCATATAGACTTTTTCACTTAAATCTCCATTTAGAAAAGATGTCTTGACATCCATTTGATAGACTTTAAACCTTTTATGACAAGCATAGGCAAGAAACATTTTGATAGATCTAATCTTTTTACGGGCACAAATGTTTCATCAAAATCCAGTCCTTCTATCTGAGCATATCCTTTACAAACTAACCTTGCTTTGTTCCTGACAACTTGTCCTTGCTCATTCAACTTATTCTTAAAGATACATTTGGAGCCAATGACATTTTTATCTTCAGGTCTATGAACCATCTCCCACGTATTTTTTTTCTCAATATGATCAAGTTCATCATTCATTTCTTTAACCCAATGGTCATGTTTTCTAGCTTCATTAAAATTCTTGGGTTCCAGCATGTATATGAAGGCTATATGAGACTGTTCAGTGTTTTTGATTAGCTTTCTCCTGGTTTGTACACCTTTGTCTTTTTCTCCAATTATTTGACTTACAGGATGATTCTTTTGAATGATTCTGGAGGAGGAATTTGAAGTTGATTGTTGATTTGAGTCTGTCTGAGTGTCTGAGTCTTCATCTGATTCAGAGTCTTCATTTTTTGATTCTTGGACCTGTTCATCTTCAACTTTAGCCGTGTCTTCTGTAGAAGACTCATTACTATACATCTCTCTTGTTGAGATTCCTTCATCAACTTTCACATCAATACAATCAACCATTTTATGCAACCTCTTATTATAGCATCTATATCCTTTACTATTTGTAGCATACCCTAAGAAGATACCTTCATCATACCTGTCATCATATTTGCCGAGGTTCTCATCATTATTATTTATGTAGCATTTACTCCCAAAGACTTTGAAGTGTTTAATTGAAGCAGGTCTCCCAAACCACAGTTCATAAGGTGTCTTGTCACTTTGTGGTCTGAGGTGAGATTTGTTAAGAACATGGAATGCTATGTGTATTTCTTCTACCCAGCAGGTTTGGCCAATGTTCTTCTCATTCATCATTGACCTGGCCATTTCCTGCACTGTTCTGTTTTGCCTCTCAAAAACTCCATTTTGTTGTGGAGTTTTTGAGATTGTGTATTCTCTCTTGATCCCATGCTCATCACAGAATTCCTTGAAGTCTCTTGACATAAACTCTCCTCACCAGTCTGGTCTTACTGCCTTTAACCTCTTTCCTGTTTGAGTCTCAGTTAAAGCCTTAAATATTTTAAACTTCTCAAATGCTTCAGCCTTTTCCTTGAGAAAGGCAACCCAAGTAAGTCTGGAGTAATCATCGATAATCAACATGAAGTAATTTTCTTTCCCCGTGCCTTCCTGTCTTGATGGTCCACATAAATCCATATGAACTAGTTGGAATGATTTCTCTGTTGAAGTAAAGATCTTGGACTTAAACTGTGTCCTATTTTGCTTCCCTACTTGACAGGGTTTACACATTGAATCTTGGGGCTTTGTTATTCTCGAAAGATCCTTTACTGCCTCAAGTTTTTTGAGTTTGATTAAGTGGTCAAATTTTAGATGTCCAAGTCTCCTATGCCATAACCAGCTTTCATCATGTCTTCTTAGATGAAATTCTTCTCTATTTTCTTTCAACACATATACATTATTTTCTATCCTTATGCCTTTGGCCACCACTTGTCCTGAGGTTACGGATTTTATCTTGCAGTCCTTGGACATGAACACCACTTCACATCCTCTGTCACACATTTGACTTACACTAAGCATATTATGTTTCAGCCCATCTACAAGTAGAACATCTTGGGCTTTTCATTTTCCATTACTTAAGCTCACCATCCCTTTGCCCTTTATTTTCCCTGAGCATCATTTCCAAAGGTTACTTTTCTTGATTTGATTTCACTTAGAGATAGAAACTTGCCTTTGTCTCCCATCATGTGTTTGGAGCATCCACTGTCTATATACCAAGGGTTCATTTTTCTTTGAGCGGACAATACTAATCCACACTTGTCAGTTTCCTTCTTCTTCCAAAACTTGACATTTTCAGCAGGGGATTTCGAATCTGGTTCATAGTTCCTTAACCGACAGTCAATAGATTTATGTCCAAAGTTATGATAGGTGTAGCATTCAATCTCATTATTCAATAGGTAAAACTTATTGTTGCAGTGTTGTCTACTCATTGACTGTTGATTATTTCTTGGCCTCCTTAGTTGCATGTGTCTAGACTTAATTTGGAAATTTGCAGTCTGTGAAGGATTGTTACTTGGATGTATCATTCTTTGTTGTGGGAATTATTTATTCCTTTGAAATATTAATTGCTCATGTCTAAGTCTTAAGGAACAATTTACAACTTTGTGACCAAAGTTAGAACAGTAGAAACAATAGACCAAAGTTAGAACAGTAGAAACAATAGCCATGGAAAAATTCTTTGAACCTGGGAAATGGTTGTCTTCTTTGTGCAAATTGATTTCTTCCATGCCGATGACGACTTTTAGCAGTGAGCACATTATTTCTTTGTTCTACAGATTTAGTTCTGGCATATTTTCCCTTACTTGTCCTGGGCGGATGATTGTCTTCCTTTGTTTCTGCAGGTTCGTTGTTGTTATTGGTTGTACATTTGACAAATTTGATGGGTTCTTCATTTCTTGGCTTGCCACTACTTGATCCCTCTTCATAACCCAAACCAATTTTCAAATTTGGATTCCTTTGCTGATTCAGGATGGTAGCTAATCCTTCTGAGGCTTTGATACTTGACATCTGATTATACAAGGCTTGAAACTTCTCCATCTCTTTCCTAGTTTTCACTACTTCTTGTTCTAATGCTTCACATCTTGCCTTCTTTTCTGATAAATGTTGTTTCAGAATGTCTTCGATTTTCTTTGCCTCTTATAATTCTACCTTTAGTAGGACAAGGTCTTCATCAGGTTTTTTACTGTCTTTCTCGAACTGTATTAGCAATTGTCTTTTCTTTTTGTTCTTGATTCTTAGTCTATCAATCTCTTCCAGTGCACTGATAAGTTATCCTTCCATTTCAACCACAACTTCTTCTTGATTAACATCACTCCCTGTGCTGTTATTATCATAATCCTCTTTGGCCATGAGTATGAATTCATTTAGTTTATCTTCAATAGAGGAGTCACTGTCTTCATCATTTGAAGGATCATCATCATTGTTTACGCAAAGACTTTTCTTCTTAAAGTTATTCTCTTTAAAGAAATTTCCGTGTTTGTACTTCTCCTCATCATCACATGTCTGATCCTTTCCTTTCTGGGGACACTTATTTGCAAAATGACCTATCCTACCACAGTTGAAACATTTGAAAGGAAGTTTACCTTTGTATTTTCCTGATCCCTTCTTTAGTCTCTTCACAAATTTTGCTTCAATTTCATCGGGCTCAGAATCCTCATTCTTATCTGCTTTAAATGATGCTTCTCTGGAGGTGGGTTTATCTTTAACTATTCTCATTTCATATGCAGTCAAAGTTACTAGAAGTTGATCAAACTCCAAGGTTTTTAGATCATTAAGTTCTTCTATGGAAGAGACCTTCAGGTTGAACCTATCTGGGAGATATCTCAAGATTTTTCTGAACTAAATAGGGTTCCTCAATTTTTTCACCAAGTGCTTTCATTGCATTTACCATTTCTTCTACTCTCAGAAAGTATTTTCCAATGGTTTCATCTTCCTTCATCTTTAGTTGTTCAAACTGTATTCTGTAGGTTTGAAGCTTTGCGTCCTTTACCTTCTCATTACCTTCATAACTGCTAATGAGTTTGTCCCACATTTCTTTGGCAGTTCCTAGGTGCATAACTTTTACGAATTCTACTTTTGCAAGTCCACTCAAGATAGCATTCATAGCCTTAGCATTGAAGCTAAATTCTAGATTGTCATCCTTATTAGCTAGTACAACTGGCTTTACATAACCAATATCTACCACATCACAGACATCTGCACCTAAATCCATTATGTAGGTTCTCATTCTAACTTTCCAGAAGGCAAAGTTTGTTCCATTGAACAAAGGGGCATTATTGGTTGAATTTCGTTCACGGCTTGACATGTTTAAGCTCTAGGATCTACCCTTAGACAAAAGGGGATGGATCTGATACCAATTGTTGGACAACTGAGAGGGGGGGGGGGTGAATCAGTTGTTACAATGCTTAAACAATTATGCTTCTTTTAAATTCTTTACAAGGTACTCAATGATAATCACAATAATGCAGGAAAATAAGCAATGGTACATTCAACATCAGTCACATATATGAGATACATAGAGACAGATATTTCCCGAGGAAACCCATAAAGGGTAAAAACCTCTTCTTCTTTATATGATAAGAATTATTTAAATTCTTTACATTATCATGCATATGAGAACCTACTCAGTGTGAGTCGACAACCTCTGTTTTTGCAAGCTGCAACTTGCTGAGAGCACCAACTCTCTATTTTCTCTAGCACCCACTAGAAGGAAGCACCAACTCCCTAGTTTCTCTAGCACCAACTAGAAGGAAGCACTAAATCCCTGGTTTCTCTAGAACCAACTAGAAGGAAACACCAACACCCTAGTTTCTCTAGTACCAACTAGACGGAAGCAACAAATCCTTGTGTTCAAGCACCCACTTGAACCTCTGAGGACACAAGTCCTCCCTAACACCTCCATACCACCTTGGTTTATGAATATGAACTACTAAAACTTATTACAATGATATAGTGTTCAACAACAACTTACCGGTCTCATCATTGTTCTGCAAGATTTCATTGCTCTGTCTTCCAGCACGCATCCATTGCACTTTTCTGTTCTTCTACCTCTTGTGCTTTCTGCACCATTCCCTTTCAATGCACCTTTTGTCTTCTATCCATCTCAGCTACTTCTCTCTCCTCCTTCTTCACACCTCCTTTCATCACATAACAACAACAACCCCCATCTCTTCTTTCTTCTGCATACTTGTAGTCACTGACCTCCTTGTGCATGCTCTCTTGCCATGCTTCTGCATGCTCTGCATGTCGAGTGCTCTACCTATTCATCATGGAAACTCTTCAACTTCTCTGTTTGTTAATCCCATCTGTCCATCATCACTGGGTGTCGTGATCAAATTTATTCACATCACAGGCTGTTGAGATTCTTCATCTTCTGTTGCAGTCGACCTCAACCTCTCTGTCGCAGTTCACGTCTCCAACTCTCTTCCAGCTGTCAATAGCCTCCACGAATAGTCTTTTTAGCTACTGACAGATTCCTTGTGACCCTTCAATTCCTCTATAAATCACACAGAAGTCTCTTCGAGTCCTCTGGAAAAAACCATTAGTGGTTTCTAGAAGTTACACTGAGAAGTGCTACAGTAGCCCTCCGATATTTTTTAGTTTCATCTGCACCATTGGATTAACTTATCTAAGTCTTGCGTACATTCCGACATCCCGCTCTTTGGCATTTCGGGATCACCGTGGTGGAGTATTTTAGTACTCTCCATTTCCTGACCCCCGAAACTCCGAAAAGGATCTTGTATTCACTAACTCCTTCCCCCATCTTCTGCCAATGTGACCAACGACAGTGACCTCAACCTTAGTCGAAACTGCATTTCAAAATTTTGCGTTTCGGCATTTCGACATTTTGGAACTCTTGGTGGTGAAGTTTCTTGACTCTCCATGTTGCGGTGCCCAAAACTCTGAAATGGAGCTTGTCTGTGACATTTTGTGATTTTGGTTTTCGTGATTTCGGGACTCCTCTGATGAAGAGTCTTTACTTTTGACTCCTCCTATTCCCGATATCCGAAACTCCGGTATGGAGTCTTTATCATTTCTCGACTTCAGGTTTCATGACTCCGGGACTCCTTATGATGAGAATCTTTGTCATCTCCATCTCCCAGTAACCGAAATCCCGATATCCAAAACTTCGAGCGATGCACCTATTTCACGATTTTGGGGTTTTGCATTTTGTGACTTCGAGACTCTTGTTGATGTGAGTCTCTAAAATATCCATCTCCCGGTAACCAAAATCCTGGTATCCAACACTCCAAGCGATGCGCCTGTTTCGGGTTTTCGCATTTTGACACTTCGGGACTCCTGTGTTGGAGAGTCTCAACTCTTGACTTCTCCATCTCCTGGTAATTGAAATCCCAGTATCCAACACTCCATGCGATGCGCCTGTTTTAGGTTTTTGCATTTCGACACTTTGGGACTCCTGTGTTGGAGAGTCTCAACTCTTGACTTCTCCATCTCTCGGTAACCGAAACTCCGAAATGGAGTCTTTGTTGAGGTGATTTTTTGGGGTTTCACATTTCACCTTGCTTGTTAAAGAGCGTGTAAGTTCTCCTGGATCCAACGCTGGTCGGATCTCAGGCTCATATCTAACGTTCATCATGAAATATTCAATGAGATCCATCACTGCATACTCTGATCTTGTCGAGCTTTCTCTGTAGCGTCTTCCCAAAAGAGTTCTGGTGCCCGCCTGGCACATCCTTCCCGTACTCAAGCCATTATCGCTATTGTACTTGCCATCAATGACAAGCATACTCTTCCTGTAAAACATGCCAACAAAATATGTCCTTCAACTCATTTTCAACATTATTCTCAAGTTTAACATATAAGAGATCACAATTTCCCTCCCATGGAGCATTTGGTAGATAGTATTCTTATTGAATTGAAACATTAGGTTTCTCACTTTTATTTTCAAGAACATAATATGATGTACAATTTTTTTTACATCTTTCATCAGATTTCTCTTCCACATCCTTTTCTTTATGATTTGGGAAGTGTATTGGAAGGTTTATAATATCAACACCACTTTCATGAATATTCTCTTCAATGTGTTGATCTCGCTACATTAACTCTTTCCAATTTCACTTCCCTTCTTGCTTTAATAAAAATCTCAGATTCATGGGTAAAGCATTTTCATAATAGCTAAAAATGATGATGTCATTTGGGAACATTTCTTGAGGGATCTCATGAAGGGATTTCATAAATTTGAAAGTGAAATGTTTGACCATATATCCCTCATTCATTTGTATTTCAACCAACTTCAAGAAAAGAGAGTATGGGTCTTTCCTTGGGAAATATTTCTCAACAAATAAATATGCTAATGTGTCCCAACTAGTGATGGTTATGCACAACAATGAATAAGACCATTCACTAG
>WSFP011550060.1:0-11351 GCA_009831015.1 Picea engelmannii
AGAATTAGTAAAATTGACAAATGTTTCTATACTTTTAAATAATTATGAATCATTAAAATTTTCTTTAATTCTGACCAGGCTCTAGAAAAAGACTCTTTTAGAATTTCCATGTCCTTCCTATATTGACACTTATTTCAAGGAGAATGTAAAAATAATGATTAATATAAGTTTATATGATTATAAAACTAAAGGATGGAGTGGAATAAGTGAAGGCCATGATAGTTGCACTAGTTAAGGTGGGGAATGTCATCAAAGTTGGTAATTCCAACACCACAAGTGTGATTCAAGAACTCGTAGATGTTGCATGAAGTTATTTTGTTGGAATTGTCCTTAGAAGTTCCATCGAAGTAAGTATATATTTATTTGAATTTTGATTTTTTCAAACAATAAAACTTTTGAGGTTTGAATATTTTTTAATCTCTTCATTTTTTGTTAAATAAAATAAAATTTAAAATAAATATTTACTATTGTACGTCACCAACTTTGTGATATCTCAATTAATGCTCAATACTTCAAAGGTTAACATAAACATATTTTAATACCATACAACACAAATTTGTTATAATAAACAATAAATATGACAATAAAAATATATCAAAACCACATTTTATGCTTTTACTATTTAATGTATTTTCAATATGGTGGTTGTAAATGGTTGTTAACTTTTCATATCCAACATAATTATAAAATGAAGAAAAAAAAACATAGTTGTCCATTATAGATACCCATAATAAAATGACACATCCACAATATAAATGTCTAAACAAATCATTTACAAAATAGTCTTCATTGCCATCACCCTAATTTTCTTCCTCGCTTGGCATTGTAACATTGTTGTTCTCACAAAGATGTTTAGATCTCGGATCATGTCTCAGTATGAACCACCAATCCCCATCCAACACATTTGGGTAAAAAAACACTGGGTTGCAATGTTTTGGGAAAACATAAGGCTCCTTACTTTCAACAAACATTTTTTTAGAGTTAATACATATTATCCCACTATCACGATCTTCCTTTACATTTCTCCAATAAAAGGTATCCCACCACTTGCAACAAACATTAACACATTGAAATGATGGGAAGTCCACTTGCATGATCTCTTGTATCTTTCCAATGTAACCTAACTTCCCCTCTATTTGTTTTTGGTCACAGTGGCTAGCATGACTAGATTGGTCTAACTCGACCTCCAATCCAGAATATTGTGTGATGTGTTCATCATCAACATACTTCGTGTGAAAATGATGTCGATATGCCCACACAAATGGGAACAAATGCACCTATAAAAATGCGAACAAAGGACGATGTCATATGTCTAATAACCGAAACAATAATAAAAACATAATACATGTTTTTTTTTTCTTTTTAAGTAAAAAAGGGTGAATCCTATTATATTAACATAAACAACATACAATAACTGTTGATGATGCCAGCTGTCCCACCTAAGCAGGAAACCGGGACAGCTGGGCATCCTGAGCCAAGTGTTACTCTGGTATCAAAATAAACATGGTTTTGCCCTAACCGAAGGAAACTAGGGCTATCAAACTTATGAGTTTCAAAAAGTGTGCCATAGCTAGATATAAAGAAACTGAGCAAGTTAACTGAACTAGAGCTATATGCAGAACAACAGAAGTACCCCTAACCGAAAGCATCATTGAACCGTTTTACCCGTGCGCTTCCTCTCGTTCCTCTGCTGTCGCCAGCCCGCTGGTAGCGAGTACGTCTGCGCACACATCGGGCATTGCCACTGTGGAAGATTCTTGGAGTGGGCCGCAAAGAGCATTTCCAGCCTTTGGTTGATCCTGGCGAGGCGAAAAACTTGGTCATCCATTAGACTTCAGAGCTCAAAGATGAGTGGAAGGTGCCATAATTCAAAAATGGATGGCTGCTCCAGCCCGCCACTGTCGACGGAGGCTTGGTGCCTGGAGTCCATCGCTTCCTTGGTCAGATGCTCTGGTAGCGTCACCGTCCCTGTGGTAGCGTCGAGAGGGGTCTCCTCTTCCACAAAACAGGTGGGGAAGAAGTCCTCCGAGCTGTGGCATTGAAATTCTGCGGAGTATCTCGCGAAGGCTTGACTTCCTTTCCGAATTCAGTAGTGGGGTGGCTCTGCATGGCTTCCTCCAAAGTGATTTCCTCCATGTACGCCATGGGAGGCGTTCGTGGTCTTCTGCTCCGTCGAGTGGACGCTATGGCTAGTGCCCGTTCAAACTTCCTTTGTCGTTGGCGCCGAGACTTGGCCATGTACCAAGCGGCACCTTTGCGCGATTTCCCTCGTATCCTTGGCATTGTGGAGACCCTGGAAGTGATCAGGGTTCCTGTTGGGCTGGCTTCTCTGCTCCAGAGCTTCAACGGGGCCCTGAGTCTCTGCTCCGAGGGAGTATGCTGCGGATGCACTGGTGGAGTGAACACTGCGAGGAGCCAATGCATCTCTACACAATTCATCCCTGTGATAAGGCGTAAGACTACCATGACTGCCAAAGCCATTAAGGCTTGGTGCTGGGTGTGCTGGAGGCTGATACATCTCCCTCACACGAGGAGGCTCGTCATATGATGGTAGATGCTGCAAACCATGGTGAATTAATGGCGGAAGGGATGTTCGCCGGTTGATGCATTGATAATGCGTCCCGACGATAGTCCACGTGGCTCCTGATAGCTTCGTGGCACCCCATCCGGGGAAAACATAATACATGTTACAATCAAATGTGCAATATTATAAATAGAACATGGTACTCAGAGAGGTAATTACAAAGTTGTTGGACATGATCCCTATGTTTAGTGCATCCATATCTTCTCCACGTGGGTTATGACTGAACACCACATATTTCTCTTGTATCTCGTCAGCCACCCAACTGTTGGGATTTTTTTTTGCATACTTTATTTTAAGTGATTAGGATAAGACATGCTTCTACCATTCAACCGTTTGAATGCTTCCCTGTCACTAAACCATTTCCTTCTTTTCTCTTTATACAACGTGACCCATGGTCGCATTGCCTCTGCGTTATAAAGAAACAATTTATTGATGACATCCATTTCTAAATTCATTGATGTATACAAAAATTCAAAATGAATATTATGATATCAAATATATATTATCAACTGAAAGAACGAATTTATCGATGACATCAATTTCTAAATTTGTTGATGTATAAAAGAATTAAAAAAAATAGCATGGGATGAAATATATATTATCAACTTCAATGTAAACAATTTCTCTGTTCTAGATTGACAAAATATAACTGACTTACTCTTTATCAAGCATCTTTTTCCATCTATTTGGAGTTGCTCCCTTTTTCTTTTGTCCTCATCTTGATGGTCGTCCCAAACAACTACCCCTGCCATTTCATCAATTTTCTTGATGTATTCACTGACATAATAGAACGACACGTATACTATGTACCCTTTTGCCATAGAACCCTCCGATTTCTCCCTTTGTTGAACAAACCCCTTCTATTTTTTCATGTACCTCTTGTTATAGCGCAAGTTGTAGGTTGGGAAAAGCTCGACCCAACCATGAAACAAGTGCTACAACTATGGGAATCCTACACCCAATGACACCTCGATGTAGGTCCCACACTTGGGGGGTGACTAAGGTCACTCCTGGAAGGCGATCTTGGATACCCTAGGGGGAATGGAAAGGATGAAAGGAAGTGTAAGGATAAATCCTCCGGAAGGTCAAGTGATGGAAGAAATGATTGGTTGGAAATGATGAGTGAAAAGAGGTAGATGGATGCCAAGTGAAAAGATAGTTGTCGGTGCACCTGTACCTGCCTGAAACACAAGAAAAACACCTTGCAATTGCTATGTGTTAGTGTAGATCAACAATTAATCTTGCTGTCCCTAATCTTCAGAAATGGATGACAATTTATATCAGAAAAATGAAGCATCCAAATCATCATATAAAACACAAGATCAATAGGCAATATCATCAATGAATTTAGTAACCACTTGTGACTTGAACATAACACTTTAAGACTAAATAAAAAAAAGCTGTTATAAAATGATTTTTTGCATTAAATTATCAGCCTTATGGCTGTAGCATTCAATGACATGCAGCAACTAAATCAACCACACAAAAGTGCCCAAAACTAGCTTGAACAATGCACCCTAGTTAGTGAAATTAGTGGCTAAAAAATGGAGGAAAGTTAGGGGGTATTTAGTGAGATATTAGCACCTAGGGTTAGTGATTTTCTGAAGCCTAATGGCTGTAGAAAACAAGTTAGTACAATAATGAGAATTTATGGAAGAAAAGGGGCACCCTAAGGGAAGAATAACCCCCAAGGCATCAAGGTCTCTATCCAAAAGAGAAAGCTTGTAAAGGTTGAATTTTCACGTTTGTCGAGGCCAAAGTTTTGTATCTCCAATGCAAATTTAAAAGTGATTAGTTCCTTACTATTGGGTTTATGGGGTTAGTGAAGAAGATGGCTTGGCTAAGCACTTGGGGGTGTACGCCCTTGTATTTCTCAAGTGTAGCTAAGTCAATCTAGGAAAATGCCAATATGGTGTACGTGCTTGTACTTCTCTTGGCACAACCTTGAAAAACGTATTTTACCTTGAGAAGCAAAAGTTGGATTAAAAATGTTTGATCCACAAGAGCCTTAGGGGTGTAATCCATTTTACTTCCCAGGGTTTGCAAAACAAACCAAGATCACCTTGGAGGGTGTATGACCTTGTAGTTCTCCAAGACAAATTGTGAAAAAATGACCTTCCTTAAGCAAGAGAAAAACCTTGGGGAGAGTGTATGCCCTTATACTCCTCCAAGGGTTCTAACTAACAATAATTATGGAAAAAAGGAAGACAAAAGACAATAAATGCATATTTTCCCTTACCAATTCCACAAAAAAGCTAGATCAAACCCTAATCTTGCAAGTTAAGTCCATCCACATGCATAAAAAAAAGTCTCCAAGCCTAGCGCATCACTTCTCCACCACCAATAGCAAAGATATACCATAACACTTGCAGAAGAGATAAAAAAGGCCAAGAGGGCCGAAAATTTCAGACCAAGTCCTTCTCCACAAGGGATAGTTATGTCTTAAAATGAGATCTTATGATCTCTATTTATACAAAAATTAGCTAGCATGGCTTGTCCACAAAATAAGTAGTAAAACATAAGATTAGGGTTCAACAACCCTAATATTTCCCCCTTAACACAATAATAAAAAACAATTCACTTAAAATTTCATCTTTTGCACAAATTAAACCCTAATATAGGATGATGTCACCCCTTTAGGGGACGTTTTGCCACTTTGAGGAGGTTGTTGGTGTTGGAGAAGTATGGAAGGGCACCCTAAGGCCACATGCCAAGCATATAGGTGATCTTATCATTGTGAATACCCTCTTCTCCTCAAGACGTTCAAGTGCAAATGAGTGGAACCTCACCACCAAGCTCAAGCCCCCATAGTCATGATGTCATGCCTAAAAAATAGGACATTTTCCCCCTTCTCGGAAAATCGTTTGGAAAGAAATGGGTGGGCTAGGTTGTCCAAGTCATCATCAAGGCCATCCAAGTTATCTTTTTCTCATCTGGCATGCGGCCCCCTGACATCCAACCTGTGGGCTTGTAGCCCCATGGAAACTCAAGCTAGGCTTGTTCTCCCAAAAATGTCCACCAGGTAGGTCCTGCAAAGACAAATGAACACGCCTTCCAAGGATATCAAGTTATAACATCATGATAAGTGGATCCAATAAATAAATAATCCATCTAAGCATGTGCATCAAAGATTACTATATCAAACAATTAACAACTCAAAGACATTATGCGACTTGTCAAGCTTAAGTATGGGAGGGTTGATGAGGTGTCCTATTGGGTAGGCCTTTCCCTAGGTCAAGGAGAGATTCCAAGAGGTCACTTTCTAAGCCACGTAAAGTGTATGAGGTGGATGGGGTCAAGATTCAATGGGCATAGGGCTCATGACATACTAGGGGTCATAGTGTCTCATTCATGGGTGCCTTTGTAGAGGGTGTGGGGTACCTTCATCCACAATGCACTTTTTCCAAGCCCATCATTTTCATTTTATCTTTCTTTCTTTATATTTTTTTTCAAAATAGCACAAGGAGAGGTTGAAGGTCACTGCCCTGGCGTGGTGACTAGATGGTGGCGATGTCACCCACAAATGCCTAATGGAAATAAGAAGGCTGGCTCATGATCAAACCCCCTTTCTCTCAACCATGCAACTGAGAGTCACTGCCATGGTTTTGTGACCAGATATTGACAATGTCATACCACTAGATATCCATGGAAATGATAGGTCGGCTCGTGATGAGACCTCCTATACTTCAATCTACCTTTCAAGCATTTCTTTGTTATATTATAGGTCCCCTTTTATTCAAAGATAAAATTTTTATTGCTTTCTTAGGTGATCGTTGGGCGAAGCATCTGGAAGGTTCATATATGGCTTTTATATTTTACCCAACACCAACCCCTCTGGGATTTTAGCCCCTTCTTCCCATAGAATGAAGGACAACTCCTTCTTGGGTCAATACACCCTAAAATCCCAAGAGATAAGGAAATAGAGGGGAATAATGATGGAAAATAGTAAGTATGGTCGAGAACGATACAATGGCTCATTAAGGGATTTCCCAACAACAAACCCATTCCCAAAGAAGACCACTTAGGGAACAAAGTCAACCACCAAGGTGAAGCAGGGAAAAAGGCATAATGTCCAAGCACATATCATGAAATCTAGAGAAATATAAGATAAAACATAATCAAATGGCTTAGGTATTGAAATGATGCTCACCATAATACTGACTTGTACCTCATGGAGCAAGGCCCACTACCTTTTGGAAGCCAACTGGTGTGGTGGATGTCATCTGTAAATCTGTGACCATCTGTGGTGGTGAGTGGGTTTTCCATCTATTCAAAGGGGTATTATTGGTCATGTAATCTCTCGTCACTGCATAACTGCAACCCGAGGGCCTCAAGATATCATCTCCTTATTTATCCACAAAATGGGGATAACACCTCTATAAGAAGAACATCTAATGATATGAGAGCATTCCCACTAATTTAACCTCATCAAGTAGGTGAATTAGAAGATGGAATTGCAAGTCCATAAAACTCATGGATAGTTCCTTCTAAAAAATACAAACAATATCAACTATCTCTCGAAGCCACCATGGAATGCTATCCATATGAATCTCCATTGATGTGATCCAAATTACAAATGCAAATTATTTCTATATGGCACATTGTAGGTCTTAGGGGAATTCATGGTTCACACAACCATGCACATGAAAAACATAATCGTACTATAAAATGGACACACACACAATTGATTTTCATAAAATTGTGAGTGCATAACATATTTTTACCGACGTCAGTATAGAAGAAGAATTATGTATTCAACATACATACCCTTAGAAGGTTCAGATGGTCATGTGATTTCAACCCTGGCAAATTCCCTTCTATAGGAAGCAACGTCGTAGAGTCGACCCATATAAATAAGGTGCCTTCACACCCAATATAACATCCTTCACCATATAAAGATCATCTTTCTTCAAAATCCATGGGACATCACCTTCTTTAAAAGACCAAGAGGGACCATCCTCTCCTCTAGTTTTGTTTCTTGGCCAATGTCTCTTTTTAGTATTTGAAGAAATAAGATCTCTCCTGATAGGCAATGTGTGACTTTTATTCCATGATATGTGCCTCCATAAGAAGATGTTTTTTTTTTTAATATAAGCATGGGATCTAGTAAGTGGCCAATCTTAATATTCTCTCAATATGGAAGCTCATAAAACACAAATTTCTTTTCATCCCAATGGACATTTTCTCAACATTGGTGTCAAAAAATCCAGGATCATCGAACATGGGTTCCCCATTTGAATCATAAAATTATGCCATTTTCTCCTCCTTTTCTGTGTCATATGCCCTATTCCAACCTTCTAGTGTCACTATTTCAGGTCTACGGGTTCTCTCTGGTTTACCATTGAAAGCAGATGCAACTCTTCTATAAGGGTGGTATTCTCTGAGGAATACCCTTGAATAGTCGTACACCAACTTTCGTAGGCGGTTGGACCACCTAGCCTTTATAAAAGGTCCACAAAATTTACATCCATGATACCCTTTTGTTACAATACCTGCGATGTTATTGTATACATAACATGTTAGTGTAAAAAATATAGTTGCACTAAATGAAGTATGCAAAATAAAATTACAGATATAAACAAATCAATGAACATGCTTACCAGAGAAAACTCCTAGTTTTGGATAATTGTGCGTGGTGTACGCACATATGCCATACAACATATAATACCCCTAGGAAGAACCCCAAGTTGTAAATGCACATATGTTATATAGGTTGGTGAGCTAGGATGTTTTGGGCCATAATGCCTCTGTTTATATGCATATACATTTTGAGGCTAGAGTGCCTTTGTGATTTAGGCGAACAAGATTAAACAAATTTATTATGTAATCACACTTGTTTTTATTAAGAAAATACATCACTTATGCATACCAATTCAGGCGATAGAGTATGGGGAGCTAGGAACCCACAAGAGGAAAAGGGGGGATAAGGAAAAGGGGCTAAGTCATGGGGGCTTAGGCCAAGGAATAAAATAATATTATTCCTAAGTTATAAGATTTATGCTATAATTTTATCATAAGTTCCCAAGTGAGAGGAGTGAATTACCAAGTGGATCCAACAACATTTCCTGGAGTGACAAGTGTCAAGATAGGAACATGTAATATAATATGGGGAAACTTAGTGTATTTACCATTTTTACTCTCATCATTCTTACCATCATTCACTCATCCTTCCATCCATCACCTGTACCTTGGTTGGAGAGTGTGAACAGAACCTGGAGTTGATTGTTACCCAATAATTCCTTGGTGTTTTGGGTTGAAGAAATAGGTTGTCGGTCCTATGGATCATTCTCTCTCTAGGTGAGAGAGTTGCTATGAATAGTTCCCATGTGTGGGATAGTGGGTGTTGTAACTCCTTGAGCAACCGAGTGTTCCAAGTGTTGCATATCTTTGAGACTGCCTAGCTAACTTGTTGTTGAAGCCCAAAAACGGAAGTGGGACATCCTAAATGACTGTTGAGTAGAGAAGGGGTTACACTTCCTTGGGTGGAAAAATCTATGGGGAATGAGAGGTTGTGAGATGAGAACTGTTGCTGGAGTGTACACCTGAGCCTGTTCTTTATTGAGATATTTGTCAGACTGTAGTTTATCTTAGGTAGCCTTTTCCCTGGTGGATTCATAGCCCCAGCTCGGGGGTGACCTACTGTTGAGAGTGTATGAACAAGAAAGTGATTTATAGCAACAATATAAGTGTTCCTTTATGTGTGTTTACATGTTGCTTATTGTGTTTATGTTCACATTAATTTTGTTATTGAATTGGTATGTAAATATACATGGTTGTGCATGTTATTGTTAGTTTTGCATAACTATTGAATATGAATGGCATGGTAGTTAATAAATGTTAACTATTAGTTAATTTACGTAGAAATGGTCATGAGATTATAGTGCGAGCATTAAATTTTCGCATGCGACCAGAATTAATTGTCATGCACTGATCTGAAAAGATCTTTTAATGATTGTGGTTGATTTATTAATTGCATGTGTTAATTAACCATTTATGAAGCTGAATGAAAGAGGATGAATTTAATGAAGGAACATAGCAACCATAAGAAAATATACAGATCTGAACATAAGAATGAAGAACAACAACAAACCATAAAACAAAGATGATAACGGAGTTCAGCAATCTCGCCTACGTCTCCGGGCCTTGTCTCGGTGGGCTTTGCTTATTTATGTTCGAAGCTTCAAATGTACATCATGATCATGCAAAAATGTTACAAAAATGAGTTGGTCGTGTTCTACCAGATCTCACGAACCCATCAAAACTTACGACACCCAAATTGGATGAACGAGGCTCCCAGAAATGGCCTGCAAAGGTCTGCTCCTCAACAACTTCCCTACATAAAAATGGTTTTGCCTTGGCTTTGCTTCAACATAACTCTGATATGATTGCCCTCATGGCCTCAAACAGGCCTATTTTTTATAGATCTGAAGTTGGTTATCCATCCCCAACTTCCTCCCAAAATCTGGGCTCAAAAAGAGCCCAATATCCCCCATTAATGGGAAAAATCCACTATTACAGGCCAAAAATCAATTAAAAAATCCAAACCATAGGGTAAAAACCCACTTTCGATTAAATATAGGGCTCCTGGGTGCGCACCCCCCTTGATAAGGTCACATGGCTCATATATGGCCAAGCGCCAGCCCCCTAGGGGCTGCGCGCTGGCCCTTTACCGGTCACGTGCGCAGTGCACGTGACCGGGGTTCGAAAGGACTGGGCTCTAACTTCCACTCCATGCATTACATCCAGGTTGCATGGCTACCCCATTGGATCGGGGCTAGCCCCCATCTATAGCCCGCGCCCCTTTGCAGTGTGGTCGCATAATCAATAAAACCACGGGTTGGGGCTTAGCCCCAGCCCCTTTCCGCCCCAACATTTAATATAACACTTTATTTAAATTAAAGTGGATTTACAATCACAGCAAAAGTGTTTGGCGCGTTGGCTATTGGACCTCTTCCAAAGCCTTAGCTTCTCCACCAGGTCATGGGGTCGATATCCATGAGCTCCACAAACTCTTTTGCACATGAATTACTTGACCGACCACGAAGTGCCACGAGGCACCTCCTAATTCGTTGGAGAAAACGCCACTTTTCAATATCTAAGTGGATTCTGTGATTTGCCAAGTCAACCTGCTGCTGTGCTGCCACGTGTCTCTATGCTACATTAGCACGCTGATGTCAGCATTGACTTTTTGCCAGTTTGACTATTGACTTTTTTGTTGTTTGGGAAAACGGTCAGAGTGCGATAACTCTCGCATACAAAGTCCGTTTGAGAAAGTAAATATATGGTCGAAATCAGCGCGATGAGCCGGTCGCAATGGAATTGGTTTCGTCTGATTCCAAGAAATTTCATTTTTGAGCCTTTTCTAGACCTGGGAAGCCTCCTGGATCCAATTCTGGATCACACCTCCCCACTAAAGGACCTTTTGGTCCCCAAAAGGTTACAAAAATGGACTTTGAATGATTACATACTCATAACGAGAAAAACAAAACACAATGTTGTACAAAAATGATGTTATAACAGGTCATCATTTCATAATGTGTAATTACATTAATGGAAGCAAAATACAATGAAGTTGAGACATCCACTTCTGGAAAAACCAAGTGGTTGGTTTCTTTTCTTCAAAGTGTTCCTCTTGTTTCGCTGGTAATCTTTCCTCCTTCGCGAGTACATGGGCATATCCTTTTGTCCTTCCTCGGACGAAGCTCCAGATAAAGCTTCCAACAACTAGCCTTTTGATGTCCACCCTTGTTGCAATACGTGCAATGAG